>CM035436.1:78683617-78748617 GCA_020310875.1 Ceratopteris richardii | reverse complement strand
AAAGTCTCCCATCTCTAATGGGATAAATTATATCTTCTATAGTTACAACCATAAAAATTTCTTTCTCTGTGACTCTAGATAACATATCATTCATTCATCTTAGGCATAGTTGTAAATCTTTGAATATACTAAACCACAACTTCCATTTTCACTATGAAAAACATATACTAATCCCATCAACACATAAACTAGAAAATACAATACAACTCTTGATAAAGGAGTTGTCTAAGTGATTTCATTTCTTCTAGTATAATGAAAATCAACAATAGACAACCATGAACACCCATCAAAGCCTTGGCTAAGATACATACTATTGTTAGTAATATGCTCCACTAATTGGACTATGCTCATTTTTAGTCATTCCATTTGAAAGATTGATCAAAGGATAGTTGTATAGATAGTCATTCAATAATAGAGATTTCATAACTCCTAATGGTGTAAATTGCTAGATAAAGGTAGAGCAAGATTCTGAGTTAATAAAAAATAACGCTTTTAGAAATTTCATTCACCATTTTACTTTGTATTGTTTAGGCGTTTCTTTTTATGTCTTCAGCTCTTTAAAGATCATCAGTTATATGCCTAACTATAAATTTTAGATACATATGCATAACCCTAGCCCTAATGACATATAATCCCAACACTAGTGTATGTACGTATACACACACACACACATATATATATATGTACACATATATATATATATATATATATATATAATTATAATTTAGTGCTTCCTCATCACAAGATATCTCCAATCACAAGTTTTTGATCACTCAAGAATAGAAAAAGAGAGAAAAACAAAACTTGCACAAGGTAAGAGAAACTCCGACACGAAAGAGTATACAAGCTATGACCTAGAGAAAGAGAAGTTTTGGTATTATAGCTTTGAACGAATCTATTCAAAAACTTCCTAATGATGTCTCGACCTCTCGGCTATCCCCAAGCTATCACAATCTCATTCACACTCGCACTCTCAATCACATTCTCACTCTTATAGATGATTGTCCCCTCTTGTATGATGCAACAAATCTTTCTCAAAACAGAGTTGATCCTTCCCCCAAAGAAGTGCATGATTCATAAAATTTAGGAAAATCAGCTCTCTATGTGTTGCATGTAGAGCTTTCCCAAAAGCATGTGTTTATAGTATTCAAATGCTTCTTTAGTAGTACCTCTCCAAAAGTAGACAAAAAGCAATATAAAGATATATCCAAAGACATCCCATAAGTTTTCATGACAACATATATGCATTAAAATCACATATTTGAATAGAAATAGAGAAGCCCACTCTTTTTCTTTACTGTTGGAAAAATCCATAATTTTCTAGGCCCTACAACTCAAAATTAATATAGAATTCTAAAATGCTTGTGAGAGATAAAAATGTTCAACTCTTCGATTTTCACAATAGTTTTAGAGATTCCCTAGGTCCAAATACACATCTAAACATCACTTTTGAGCCCTATAATCTAAACATCACGTTTGAGCCCTATAAGCTTAGAAATTCTATAGAGAGAATAAAATGAAGGAAGTATCTTACATTCAACTTAATGTAGAGCAAAAAATGAGGTATCCAAATATGATTCATAAAATTTTCAGAAAGGAACTTTTATTCTCTTTTGCGTGCTCTACCTTTTTCTCATAGAGCATCTCTCTTAATTCTTTCATCTTGAAATTCAATTGTCAACCAAAAGAGATGATGCAAATAAGGTTTAGAGAGAGAATATAAAACTTGTGATCCTTAAATTTTGCCTATATGCAAAATGTTAAGGGGTTTTATTTGGACATAGAGAGGAATGTTGCTTTGGCCATTGCTTGCAAGTCTATCATAAGGTTGGAAAAATAAGAAGGAGTCTATGTATGTTATGATCAACCATTCAATAAAATGCTAATACACCATTGAAAATAGGGTGAAATTAGTTTCCACGACTTATCATGCAAGTTCAATACGAGAGGGAGAAACTACTTTGATTCGTTAGAACATTTTTGGGATTGTAAGAGATAGTAAGTGGAAACTCTAGCGAGAAGGTTGAAGAATTATACGTCTTAGATTTTTGCGAATGATGGGAAAAAAAGAACCTAGATCCTTAGTAGCCCTAAGTTGTAGGAGAACAACCTATAGTAACTATGATGTGATAGAAGAGACTTTTCCAGCTATGGGGAAATAAGAGCATAAGAAGGAGAACAAAATCACTTGCCCAAATAAAAAAGACTCGAAGTAATTAAGAATTTTCTATGTCCAATATAGCTTTGAAGATTTTTTGTAATGAACCATGCATGCAATGAGAGTGATCAAACAACACAAGTACATCCAAGTAGCTAAAAAGCATTATGGAACAAAACCCTTAAATTTATGTAAACAAACTCTTTATTGAGAGATACATTTTGTGTGATCTTTAATAATGAATGGAAATTTGTTGGTCTAACACCTAATATACATGTTGTTTCACTCATGTACATGGCTTATGTGATTAAACACATTTTAGGAAGCGTTGTCTTTCAAGTGGCTTAAACCATTGATAACACTAATATGCACATTTATCAAGACTTGTTCTCTATCTGCACTCTCCTTAACCACATTTTAGCAGACGCTGATTTTTCTATCTGAAGAGGTTGTGCCTCATATTGTGCACCAAATGAAGAGAAGTGTTTACTATAATAGAATGAAGTAGGAAGTCAATAGGGGATCTTATCTAGCGGAAACATGTTGCAAATTTCGACTCGATCAATTAGAATTGTTTCAATGCAATAGGGATTAGCTAGAATGCACTTTGATTAGTTCAATTCTTTGTTGGAGTAGTAAGAGATACAATGGTCTATTTAGGATAAACATAGGAAGTCGCTTGACTCATTTGACTTCATACATTATACGAGAAACTAGAAAAAGAAGAAATTGGATCTTCTTTATTGGAACACATGAAGATGGAAGTAGACGTAGGTGAATGGCATCAGCCTATCATAACCGTGAGGAGAAAGAAGATACTTTCATACATATGAGGGAATGCGAGAGTAAGACGGAGAAACAAAATCACTTTACTGCATAAAATCAAAGAGAACATGTGAAGCGATAAAAATTAAATGATATTTGGAAGGCATGTCAAATAAGAAGAAGGTGAAGGCACAATGTAGATTTTAAACGTGATTTGGAAAATTAGGGTGAGGTTTTGTTACATTCAAGGGACGAAAAGAGGCTTATTCTTATCCAGACATTGAAACTACTATATTGCTTGCATACAAAATAATTTATTTCAATATTGCTAGCGTTGTAGGTCTCTAAAAGCACATGAATATCACAAGGAAGAAGAAGAAGAAGAAGGTTGGAGCACAACAAAATATAGAATGTATACCCAAGTGAATGTTTCTAGATAAGTGAAGCATTAGGGTTATAGGCATATATGCAGGTGGGGGGGGGGGTTAAAAACGTCCTAAAGAGGGAAAAAAGTGCCCCTATGTTTCTAAATGTGTCCACACATGACTATTGCAATATATCAATAAATCTTTAGTGGACGTAATGCAGTGAACTAGGAGCTAGCATTCATATATATTGAATTGCCAAGGCATGTTGAAAGAGATCAATACATTAAAGGAAGTAAATCCAAAGCTTTGCAAAAAGCTTCACACATCTACTTAGGAAGATCCTTTGTGAAAAGATATCCAACATTATCTTGTGTGGGCACATAAGACAAACTTGTTCAACAAAGAACCTCTCCCTGAAATAAAGTTAGTGCACCTCTATGTCCTTTGTGCAATCATGGAACATAGGGTTCCTCAAATCTCCTAATGGGATCATACTTTCTATGAAGGTGGTGATGGCAAAAGAGTAATCAACACCAAAATTAGCCAAAAGGTGTCTAAGCTACACACACTCACCAGTCCATGTCAAAGCTAGGCTCGTCTCAAAAGAGGTATGCCAATCAGTCTTAAGTTCGATAATATGCTTCTGCTTAAGACTAGTATGCAACACGTGATCAACATATACAACAATGATTAGAAGTACATCGTCTCCCCATTTAACATATAAGGTGCTCTCCATTAGACTGTTCTCAAAACCATGTGTGAAAAAGTAGGCATGTATCTTTTTCTACCAAGAACCTATTGCCTTCTTCAAACCTTTTAATGCATTTTTCATCCAACACACTTTTTATTCAAGTTCTTTCTCCACAAAAACATGGGGTTAAAATACATAAAATTTTTCATCTAAATCACCATTCAAAAATGCAGTTTTAATGTCCAACTAATGTACACTCCAACAATCATGAGCTAGAAGAGCACAAATGATAGGCATAGTTGTGATTCATCATGTGGGAGCTAAGGTCCCATCAACATAAATGCCTCTCTCTTGATTGTTGGAACATCAAGCTTACACTTGCTTGAGTTGGATTTGTTCTACTTCATCAAACCATCATATGGAATGTACCCAAGATATCCCTTGAAGAAGTTTCCCAAGCCGATTATGCAAGTAAGCAAATGGAAAGGGAAGAACAAAGGAGCAAAGCATGAAAAATCAAAAGGTCAAAATGTTGAATCTTGTGCCATCTCTAAGAAGACTAACCACACCACTCAAAATTGTTGGTTCAATGGAAGGACTCAGAAAGGACGTGGAAGAGGTGGACTTGAAAACAGTAGAGGTAGAGGTGGACACAACTTCAACAACAACAACAATAGAATTTACAATAGAAGGGACTTCAAAAAATATTTAGAAGATCAAGTACATGAAGACTCATTGATTTTTATGAATCTGTGCCACAAAGAAGGTAAAGAAGATAAAAAATTCTTCCCCATAGATTCAAGATGTTCAAACCATGTTGTAGGCAACATTGCTCTTCTATGTGACTTGGAAAGTCCAAAGCATATGCATGAAGTACAAACAGGGGATGCCACTAAGCACAATGTGTAGAAGATTGGTAATGTTAAAGCTTCCAATGGCAGGACAAACATTCTTAGTAAGGTTTTGTATGTACCCATTATCACTAAAAACCTAATTAGTTGAAAAAGGTTTGGAATTTAAGTTCATCCAACATGGAGCTTTTATGCAAGATCCATGTGAAGGCTTCAAGAAGATAGCCAGAGGTGAGAAGTGATGGAGAGTGTTAATCTCCAAAAGAACAAGTTATCCTTGAATTTAGAGCACCTCTATCAAGAATAACTTAAAACCTTCACCAATTTGGAGGATCAATACTCAACTACCAAAATCTTGAACAAACTATGAAGAGGATGTCTACACAGAAAGTTTGCTACACATAACTCATTCATTGGCTTACCACATGTGTAACGTTTTTTATAAAACTTTGTGCAAGGTGTTGCCTATAGTTTCCACACCTCCTCCAAGTTAAATCATTCCAAAAGACTCAGTAGATTTTGAGAAATGATCTCAACAAGTCACCTATGTCTAAAACTGTAGTTCTTAACAGTCGACTTTGACACTTGTAACTTCTAAAGCTTGGTTCTCCCAAAGTAAAACCCGTTTATGCAAATGATTTTAGCCATAGATGTCTTACCTCCCAGCCTTAGATTTTGACTCCTCCTTTGTGCAAAACTTTACACTGTGCACTAAGAACTGACCATTTCTTTGGCCATCAGGGTTGTACCTGTTTCAGAAGACACTCAACATTTCCTCACGTATGAATGTTCCTACTCACAATTCTCACAACCTGTTTACAATTAGGATCTCAAACTTTAACCATAGACTCATTAGCTATGGAATTAGACACCTACAAAAGGATTCTTGAATTGATCAAGCACAGAAGGAGAACACACAGAAAAATCGGGTGCAACTTTTCTTCATTATTGAAAAGTTTAACATCTGGATGAGAGAGCTATCTTACTCACTTCACAAGTGTCTAATGACTTCTAATTCTCTTCAATTCTTGTTCTCTCACACTCTCTCATATTTGCCCCGACATTTTTCCTTGTATATATAGGCAAATATGTACAAGCTCATAACCATACAAAAATATAAGTGAGCTAACTGAAAGAACTTGGAGAAGCTTGTCGAAGGTAGAAAAGTGCGTTTCGAAGCGACAAAGTTTGGTCAAGCCAACCGGCACAAGAACATCCCTTGAGCTTATGGAGACTCAAATAGACCTTATAGGCATATGATAAGTGCAAAGAACACACTATGTACTTTGGAGCATCAAGGAGAATGAGTCGATACAAAACAGATAGGTTCGCGGGTCTACTAGCTCAAAAAACTTACTATCTATGGAAGAGACAATGAACTTCAAATGCCCATACCAGCGTGATTACAATTAGAAAAACTCCTTTCATGGGAGTGATACAAATAGGGTTGAGTGTATGGAATGCATAAAAGTATAAGGAATAAGCAAAATATGCTATAGGAATGAATGCAACATTCACCGGTGGTACTTCCTATTTTTCATCAAGTGCCTTCGTCATCATATCTGCTACTTGCTTTTGAGTAGGAACAAAAGAAATGTCAATCTCCTTTGCCATGAGCTTCTCCCTGATGAAGTGGTAATGGACTTCTATGTGCTTGGTTCTTGCATGGAAAATAGGATTTGCCGCTAGATGCATGGAACTTACATTATCTCCAAATATGTGAGGTTTGGAACTCACAAGTCCCAAATCTGTATACAATGCTTTTAACCATATTGCCTCTTGAGTTGCTATGGTCAAGCCTCTGTACTCTACTTCAGTTGAAGATAAAGCAACTGTTGGTTGCTTCTTGGAGCTCCATGACACTAGCTTTGAACCTGCAAATGCTAAGTAACCAGATGTACTTTTTCTATCATCCTTAGCTCCCGCCCAATCTGCATCTGAATAGATTTTGATATCCAAATCTGAAGAGTAAGGATAGAATATACCTTCGTTGATTGTACCTTTGAGATACTTAAGTACTCTCTTAGCCGCATCCATGTGTGGTCTTCTCGGTGAGTGCATGAGCTGACTAAGCACTCGCACACTATATGAGATGTATGCCCTTGTATGAGTAGCATATATCAAGCTACCTACCAAGCTTTGATACTCTTTAATGTCTTCAATTTTCTCACCTTCATAAACACTAAGTTTATGATTCATCTCCAAAGGTGTACCTGTAGGTTTAGTGTTCTCCATTTTGAACTTGAGAAGAAGATCCTGAATGTATCTTCTTTGAGTCAAATACATTCCTTCATCTATATATATCACCTGCATACCTAGGAAATATGTGAGCTCACCTAGGTCACTGATTTTGAACTCCTCTTGCATGTGTCTCTTGATCCTTTGAATGCCATTTAGATCATCACCTGTCACAATAATATCATCTACATATACACATAGATAGATAACCTCATTGTGATCCCTTTTGATGAATAGAGAAGGATTTGAGCTGCTAGCTTTGAACCCTTGATCTTGAAGATATGTAACCAACTTGTAACTCCAAGCTCTAGGAGCTTGTTTCAATCCATACAATGCTTTCTTAAGTCTGCAAACATAAGATGGATGATTAGGGTTTTCAAAACCTGGTGGTTGTGACATGTATACCTCTTCACTTATCCAACCATTTAAGAATGCATTTTTCACAAAATGTTTCCTCATAGTCTATACCATGAGTTTGTGAGCATCCTTTGGCAACTAATCTTGCTTTGTACCTGCAAACTGATCCATCTGAATTTCTTTTAACTTTATATACCCATCTACAACCAATTACCTTTTGATTCAGCGACATTGGAGCCAAATCCCAAGTGTCCATCTCCTTCAATGCATCTATCTCTTCGTTCATGGCCTTTTCCCAATTAGGGTTTCCCTTTGCCTCTTCATAGGTTGAGGGTTCCTCTGAAATAGAGTCTTTTGCCAAGAAGATTGAATGCTTCGTAACAAATGTGGAATCATATCCATACCTTTCTGGTTGCTTCTTCTCTCTTGCTGATCTTCTAGGTGCTTGTTTTGAGCATTCTCCAACCTCTTGCATCTTTGCTTTGCCTCTTGACTTCCATAGCTTGTAATCCTTTTCTCTTTCATCTTGGTCATCATCTATATCACTTCTTGGATCCTAGACCTGTGTATCATGCTTGCTTCATAATTGATGAGAGTCAGAATCAAGATCATATGGTAGTGTTACCTTTTGTTTATCTTCATCATACCAAGACCTGTGTTCTTCAAACACAACATCTCTACTTGTAGTGAATTGCTTGGTTGAAGGATTGAAGAACCTGTAACCCGTCTGAGTTGAATCATATCCAATAAACACTGCCTTTGTTGCCCTTTCATCTAGCTTACCTCTTATTTGTGATGGTACATGAACATAAGCTAAACAACCAAAAACCTTGCAATGTCCAAGACTAGGGTTTCTTCCATGCCATGCTTCATAAGGAGTCATACCTTGAAGTGATTTGGATGGTAGTCTATTGACGAGATACACAGCAGTTGAAATAGCTTCTGCCCATAGATAATGTGGAAACTTCTTTTCTTCAAGCATTGTTCGGGCTGATCCAACCAATGTCTTATTTCTCCTCTCTGCAATTCCATTTAGTTGAGGAGAGTACCTAGTAGTCACTTCCCTTTTGATACCTTTGTCCTACAAGAACTCATCAAACTCTTTGGAGAAGTATTCTCCCCCTCCATCAGATCTGAGCTTCTTTAGTGATCTACCTGTATGATTCTCCACATGTGCAAGATACTTCTTGAAGCAATCAAACACTTCATTCTTACTCTTGAACAGTCCATCTACTATGGTCGTCAATAAATGAGACATAATACCTTGATCCTACCAATGAAGGTTCTTGACTTGGTCCCCATACATCTGTATGTACTAAATCCAATAAGTTGTTGTGGATGTAGCCTTTGTGGTTGAATGGTTGTCTTTGTGCCTTCCCAATCTGACATGCATCACACCTGTTGATCATGTGTTGCTTTGATATGTTTGGTAGTCCTAGAACACTTTGATCCCTGCATATATACTTCAAGGTTCTTTCATTCACATGAGCAAGTCTCTTATGCCACACTTCAAGCTCACTTAGGGTTTGAGACCCAAAGTTGAATAGAGCTATGTTCCTGGTTTCTCCTACTTCAAAAGTAAAGAGCCTACCATGCTTCTCACCTCGGGCTATCTTCTTGAAGCCTTGACATGGATCTTCCACAAAAGCTCGATGTTGGGTGAACCTTACTTGCAAGCCTTTTTCAACTATTTGGCCTACACTTATTAGGTTTTTAGTGATAGTGGGTACATAGAGAACCTTACTCAGAATGTTTGTCCTGCCATTGGAAGCTTTGATATTACCAATGTTCTCCACATTGTGCTTTGTGTCATCCCCTATTTGCACTCCATGTCTATGCTTTGGACTCTCCAAGTCATATAGAAGAGCAATATTGCCTGCAACATGATTCGAACATCCTGAATCTATGTAGAACAAATGATCATCTTCTTTACCTTCTTTGTGGCTTAGATTCATGAGAAGTAATGAGTCTTCATGTGGTTGATCTTCTGAATAATTGTTGTAGTCCCTTCTATTGTAGCTTCTATTGTTATTGTTGAAGTTGTGTCCACCTCTACCTCTATTGCTGCCATATCCACCTCTTCCACTTCCTTTCTAGGTCTTCCCATTGAACCAACAACTTTGAGTGGCATGGTTGGTCTTATTGCATATGGCACAAGGTTGAACATTTTGACCTTTGGCTTTGTCTTGCTTTAGTCCTTTCTTCTTCCCTTTCCACTTGCTCTTGCTTGCAAAGTTGGCTTGGGAAGTCTCTTCTTCATCTTCTTCCTTCTTCTTGCCTTTCTGCTTCTTATCCTTCTTATCTGCATATAGAGCACTAGATGAATTTCCATGATAAGAGTTACCTTCCTTTATGCTATTGTTGGCTTCTTGATTGAAGAGTTGTCCAAGAAAGATGTTGACGTCTAGAGTGTGCACATCCATGATGAGATCATAAGCCGTCGTGAAGGATTGCCATTGCTTATCACTTCGAATGCCATTGAGAATTTGCCTCATCATGACCTCTTCTTCAGTTAGCTCTCCAATGGATGCTAATTGATCTGCAACCTCCTTGACCTTGGTAACAAACTCTGTGATGGTTTGTTTAGGTGTCTTCTTCATTTGGTTGAACTCGTTCCAAAGATGATTCTTTCTTGCTTTGGTACTAGCAGAAAAGAAAGTCTCGAGGGCATCCCAAGTCTCTTGAGATGTGTTGCATCCTCTAATATGTGGTAATAGAAAGTCAGAGATAGAGTTTAGTATGTACGACCTTGCTTGAGCATCCCTTGCACACCAAAGTGTGAGCTTATCTGTCTCCTCTTATGTAGGTCTTCCTGTGGATCTTGGAATAGGCATAACTTCATCACCTGCTACAATTCCATAAAGATTTCTACCTTGCAAATAGGCCTCCATCCTGATTTGCCAAGCCGCATAGTTGTGTCGATCAAGCTTCTCGATCATTGAGGGAAATCCGTCACCCATCTTGATCTAGCTCTGATACCACTGAAAGAACTTGCAGAAGCTTGTCGAAGGTAGAAAAGTGCGTTTCGAAGCGACGAAGTTTGGTCAAGCCAAACGACACAAGACCAGCCCTTGAGCTTATGGAGACTCAAATAGACCTTATAGGTATATGATAAGTGCAAAGAAACAAACTATGTACTTTGGAGCATCAAGGAGAATGAGTCGATACAAAACAGATAGGTTCGCGGGTCGACTAGCTCAAAAAACTTACTATCTATGGAAGAGACAATGAACTTCAAATGCCCATACCGACCAGGGTGATTACAATTAGAAAACATCCTTTTATGGGATTTATACACATAGGGTTGAGTGTATGGAATGCACAAAAGTATAAGGAATAAGCAAAATATGCTATAGGAATGAATGCGACATTCACCGGTGGTACTTCCTATTTTTCAGGAATACGTAGAGATTGACCCCGAGACAGAAAAACTCATATTTCTCCAGATATGTTGAACTAAATGCTATGAAAATTTACAGGCATAATCTAGACACTTATATCTTTCCAATGAGTCATCTTGCACTCAATTTTAAGCTCTGAGAAGAGAGCAGCAGCCTCTGCAAGATTACTGTTTGTGAAGAAGATGATGTAGAGAATTGAAGGAGCAAGACAATGATGGTCACAAGTGTCTGTATATTGCTTGCATGTAATGTACAAGTGATTCCAAGTCCTTATACAGCCTCTAGGAGTGTTCCACGACTTCTACAAGTTGAATTTGAATTCAAATGAAGGTGGGAATGATTGTTGGAGGGAATCAATTCACTTTCCTACAATCTAGGAAAAAGTGAAGATTTAGTTTGATCTACTTTTAGGTGATTTGATTTGCTTGATTGAATGCAACTCCAACCACCACAAATTCGTGGGATTTGGGCTCTATATTTGCACCTTTACATGTGTAAAGCTCAAAGCTTTTACAACGGTAAATGAACCATTAAAAATCTCTCAAAAAAATACAATAAATGAGCATAAGAAAAAGAACTCTCCAACGGATATTCTTTTGACGCGATAGCCTTTGATGTATATCAAATACACCTCAAGCATAGTGTAAGCTTGATGTTCCAACACTAACTCTAAGTTAATGTACATATGTATACATATCTTCATTTTCTAAACATATACTTTCTTCATGCTTCATGACTTGATCTTTTCTTCAATCCTTGACTTCAAAACTTCATCAAAACTTCAATTGTTGATTGTCTTGCACCAATAGCTCCCCCTCAATCATCAATTGAGGTTTTCTCTATCTTCTTTATACCTGCCATGTCTTTGAATCTCTGTAGCTTTGGTCCATCCAAGCTTTTGGCTAGCATATCAGCTATCTGATCTTTTGTTGAAGTATGTATAACTTCAATCTCTTTATCCATCACCTTCTCTCTTAGAAAATGATACTGAATCTCAATGTGTTTAGGCCTGGCATGAAAAACAAGATTAGCAGCTAAATACAATGAACTCATGTTATCTCCATGAATAGTGGGTGTACTTTAAATGATGTCAAAACTCTTCATAAGAGTCTTAAGACATCACTTCCTTTGGAGCTTCAACCATACCTTTGTACTCAGCCTCTATGGATGATAAAGCAATTGTATGTTGCTTCTTTGAACACCATGAAATTAACTTATCTCCCACATAACACAAGTATCCATAAGTTGATCTCGTATCATCAGGATTACCTACCCAATCTGTATCACTATATATCTTGATGTTTGTATCTGATGTAAAACCATAATACAAACCTTCTTTGAGTGTACCCTTAATGTACCTCAACACTCTTTGTCCTGCAACCCAATGTTCTTTCCTAGGACAATGCATGAATTGAGATAATACTCCAACTGCATATGACAAGTCAGGTCTAGTTAATGTAGCATAGATCAGACTACCAACCAAACTTTGATATAGCTTCATGTCCTTGAATTTTTCTCCTCCATATCTGCTCAATTTGTGACTCACCTCCATTGGAGTAGGTGCTACCCTGCAATCATCCATTTTAAACTTGTTCAACAAGTTTTTCAAATACCTTTCTTGAGTTACATACACTCCATGTTGAGTGTATGAGATCTCCATGCCCAAGAAGTATGGAAAATCTCCCAAGTCACTAATCTTGAACTCTTTCTCCATTTGCTTCTTTACGCTTTGAATTCCTTTCTCATCTGTACTTGTAAGAATTATATCATCAACATATATGCACATTGTTGAGCCCATAAAAGTCATATTGGTCAAAGTCAACTGCAATCAAAGTCAACCATAGTCAAAGTCAAAAGGTCAAAGTCAAACTGGTCAAAGTCAACAAAGCCAAGGTCAAAGTCAATAGGTGCAAAGTCAAAGTGCTGAAGTGCAAGTGTCAAAGTGCACAGGTAGTGCACAACTAATTGGCCACATTGAAAGGTGAATTGGAGAAAGTGGGTTGCAGGTTGCAGGGGTATTTCTCTAGTTTCCCTAAGGTTCAAAGTGTTTTTAAAGTGTTTTGGAAGGTTCAGGTGAACCCTCCCTTGTGTCCACATTTGAAGAGTTAAAAGGAAAATGTGAAGGTATGTGAAGCGGCAGTGTACGCAAAAGTGAAAGTATGTCCCCCCAATTAAAAATTTTGTTTTAGACTAAAGTCACTAAAAGACAAAACAAGGAGTCGTTGGCTGCCCACTTGAAAAGACAATCTTGGGACATCAAAGTGAGCACCAAGATACTCTTGCAGTTAGGAGCGTACGTGAATCGACACACTCAAATCAAGGCAATGACTATTCTTGGACTATTCTAAGAGTAAGCAAGAGTGAGCATAGTCTAAGTGAAGCAAGAGAGAGAAGTGCAAGAGTCACCAGTGTGCGACGCAGAGAAGTGAAGTGCAAGGTGTGCATGGAGAGTGACTAAGGAAGTGTGCAGAGAGTGCTAAGCTAGCCCCCCAAGGATCTCGGGTCCCAAACATTGAGGGTCACCTGCAAGCAAACAAGAAGGAAGGTTGTTAGAAGATCATCTAGTCCACTTTCATCAACTTCATCAATAAGGAGCATGGCTGGTCAGGTAGACTTGGAAACCTTACTATCAAGATTGAATATAAAATTTCTTTCTTTCAAAGGCCTAGCTCAAGAGGATCCTGACGAGCATATTAGGAGGTTTTTGGCACTATGCAAGACTATGGGCTTAATGGGCAGGGAGGATGCCTTTTTGATACTCTTCCCTGCCACATTAGAAAGATTAGCAGATAAATGGTTCAGCCAATTTGCTGAGAACCATTTTACAACTTGAAATTTAATGAAAGATGCATTTAAAAATCAATTCCAGCATAGGAATACTGTAGAGATCATCATAGAAGAACTAGAAAATTTGAGATTGGGTCTAGGTGAAAAGTTCCCAGAGTTTGTGACTAGGGCCAAGGCACTAATTGCTAAATTGACAGATCCACCACATGATTTTTTTGTTAAGAAATGGTTAGATAAGCCCCTACCAGTGGCCACCCAATGCAAAATAAAGGAGTTAGTGTTATCTACAGCCTCCATAGAGGAGTTCATCAACACAGCTACACGACTGGAGCAGATAAGGCAAGAGTATGGAGCTACTTCTTCTCAATTACCATATTCCATAGAAATGGAGGATCCAGTAATCCAGTTAAGGAAGGAGTTTGAGGGCTTAAAAAGAAATAAGCCCCACAGAGAGGAGGAGAATGTTGTAACTCAGTTGAGAAGGGAGATTGAAGCACTAAAGCTCCAAAAGGAGGAGGAGGCCCAAGCAGAGGAATTGACTCAGCTGCGATAGGAGTTGCATGAACTCAAAGGAGGTGGCATCAAGAGTGGACTTTGGTGTTCCATGTGCAGCAAGCAAGGACATATAGTAAGTGAATGTCCTCTGTTAAGTGTGACTTGCCAATTATGCACGAAAGTTGGTCATGAGGCCCAAGAATGCCAATCAAGGGGAATACTTGCAACAACATAATGACACAAGGAGGACCCCTACCACCAGTAAATGTAATGGCGGTTGCACCCAATCAAGGTAACAATTACAAACCTAGACAAAGGAATAACTTTGGAAATGGGCCCAGAAGGCCAATCATTTGTTTTAGATGTGGAGAATGTGGGCACTATCAAAGTAGGTACACTCTACCAGAAAATGCCCCTCCTTGCAGAAACTGCCCAGAGGCCAGAGACCACTATACAAATTGTTATCCTAAGAATCAAGCCTCTTCATCCGGGCCCCATATTCAAATGATTTCTGTACACAAAGAAGAAATGTTAGATTAGGTCAATGAGCCATCACCATCTACCAGGGTGGTGTAGTTAGAAGAGATAGAATCTTTTACAGTGTGGAGAAGAAATGAAGGAAAGGCTCAAGTAGATATAGCTCAACAACCAAGAATTGATGGATTGAACAAAGACAAAGAGACATCTGAAGACAAGGCCACTGCATGTGCAGATACAAGGCAAAAAGGAGATCCCATATGTACCAGTGATGCCATTGGGCATGCATTCAACAAGGCTCAGGAGGAGTTTGGTAAGTCAATTGGAGCCCATGACCTTAAGGAATCAGAGGCTTCAAAGCTTCTCAAATCCATGAAAAAGGAGGTTAGTATTTTTTATTTAATAAAGATGGATGGGAAATTCAGGTCAGAACTCTTGCAGATAATTGATGAGGCTTCCACTACAAGTTTGGTAGCAAAGACTGCTATTTTACATAAAGGAAAAATTGTAGGGGAAGCACCCCTTACAGATTATAAAAGTCCTCGGTTGACAGTATCTATCAAAGGTCATGAATTTCAAGGAGTTATTGTGGATGGTGGTTCTGGCATTAACTTGATGCCTGAACATATAATGGAGAAGATTGGACTCCACCCTTCAAGGCCTGCAAATTTCATTGTTACTTTGGTAGATCAGAGCCAAGTAAGGCCCTTGGGAGTGATCCCAAAAGTTCCACTTGAAGTACAAGGTAATCTATTCATTCTGGATTTTGTGGTTTTAAGATTGCCCCAGGTTGAAGGAGGATTTCCCCTCTTAATTGGAAGAGCATGGCTAAGACATGCAAGTGTCATTCATGATTGGGGCAAGGACACTATGTGGCTACAAAAGAAAGAGCAAGAGCTGACACAGATTCATTTAGAAGAGGGCCGAGATAATCAAGGAAACACCAGCATGATGCAAAAGTTGGCATTTGCATGGAACCAGAATGAGAGGATCAACCGCAAATAGATTTCGAGGAAGAAGAGGATATTCTAAATTGGCTCCAAGCAGGAAACTCTTCCTCTTGTTTTGGAATTTTTCTTAATAATTCTTGCACGGCTGAAGGTTATGATGAAGATGAGGAAAAAGTCCAGGTTCATGGATTGGGAGAGCCCATCACAAACCACAGAAGGGGCAGGAAGACACCCCTAAAATACAACTTGGAGGAGGATATGACAACTAGAGACAAGGAAGTTACGAAGGCTAAAGGCAAGGTAAAAGATTCTAGTGAAGAGTGTTCTTTCCCAATTCAAGAAATACCTGCAGGATGGATGCACGACAAGGAGGAACACATTGAAATCAAAAATACCCCTGCTTTTGAAGCAATGCACGAAAAGCTAGTGGAAGAAGACAAGGATGGAGATGAGCACGAAGATAATATGGTAGAGAGAAATCTTGTCAAAGAAATACAATTAGGCATTCAAGACAATAATCGGCCAGTTTTGGTGGCCACTTGGTTGTGGAACCACCCAGGGCTCCTTGGAAAGGTAAGATCATTCTTGACTCATTATACAGATGTTTTTGCCTCGCATTATAAAGACTTAGAAGGAGTGCGTGCCAATTATGGATCACACTTGAGTGGTAAAAAATCTTTCATATACATGTAGATGCGAGTGCCTATGCAGTGGGGGCAGTTTTGACACAACCCAATGAAGAATTTAAGGTGGACAGACCAATTCAATATGCCAATAGAATTTTGACTAAGGCTGAAAGGAATTACAGCACCACAGAAAGGGAAGCCTTAGCCATGGTTTTTGCTTTCCAAAAATTTCATCATTACTTACTGGGAGTAAAATTTGTTATTATAACGGATCACCAACCACTAAAATACTTGCTCAATAAACCACAAGCCACTGGTAGAATATGGAGGTGGTTATTGCTGTTCCAAGAGTTTGATTTTTATGTAGTCCAGAGACTAGGTAAAAAAAATGTTATGGCGGATCACCTATCCAGAATCAATATGATGGATCAGGCTAGTGGAATCAATGATGATTTTCCAGATCCTAATATGTTCGTTGTACAAGCTCAAGGTTGGTATTATGATATCAAGAATTTCATTAAAACTGGTGTGTATCCAGAAAAGGCTAGTGCTATGTAAAGGAAGAGACTGCTAATCAAGAGTAGACCGTATACCTTCATTGAAGATAAATTATATAGAGAGGGAAAGGATGACAGGTTTAGGAAGTGCTTGGAAGAAGAAGAAGTGAGAGAAGTACTTCAATCTGCACATGAAGGAACAGGTGGTGGGCACCTTCTAGGGCATATTATGAGTCAAAGGATACTGGATGCTGGTCTAGGGTGGCCTACACTATTTAAGGATGCAGATGAATGGGGAAAGGCATGTGACGTTTGCCAGAGGTGTGGACCTAAGCCAACAAAGCAGAGGTATAACCCCTTGATTGTTTCCACTTCTTGGCAACCATTTCAGAAGTGGGGGCTAGATTTTGTAGGGCCCATCTACCCTCCGTCGAACCCAAAAAGAGAGAAGTATCTATTGATAGCCACACATTATGTGACAAAGTGGGCTGAAGCTATTGCCTCCCCCGACTGCACTGCCCAAACTGTTGTTGATTTCATTTACAGTAGCATCATTTGCAGGTTTTGATGTCCACTTGAAATTTGTACAGATCAGGGTACTCATTTTGTGAATAAGGTCCTACAGGAAATTTTCAACACGTATAGAATCCCACATAGGACCTCTTGTGCCTACTATCCAAGAGCCAATGGATAGGCTGAATCAACCAATAAGGTTTTAATTTCCATGTTAAGGAAGGAATGTATGTTACAGCCCACTTCCTGGGGCATTGCTTATCAAGGTACCCTATGGGCATATAGGTTAGCTTAAAAAGAGGCCACGGGATATTATCCATTCCAACTGGTTTATGGCATATTGCCAATTGAGACCTTTGAATTTTTACATGGATCACCTAAAATTACATTCATGCAGGGAAAGAAAGATTGTGATATCTCTCTGAGGCTTGGAGCACTACATAAAGTGGAGGAGATTCGTCTACTAGCAACAAAACAATTGGTAGAGACTCAGATGAAGAGGAAGGAGGCACATGATCGACATATGTGGAACAACAACATAGAACTAAGCATGTTACTTCTTCTCCATATACCTCATTTTCAAACACAATTGAGAGGAAAATGGCTTCCACACTAGGAAGGACCTTATCGAGTCAAAACAATGCTGAATTGGGGTGTTGTGGAGTTAGAGACGCTAAAAGGAGAGGCCTTGCCACTGGTCAACATATCAAGGCTCAAGGCCTACCATCAACACACTTGATGAAGTATGGATCACCTGGAATTTGCAAAATCTGTCCAGGTTGTACATAGCTTTCTCATCTCATTTTGCTCAGTTTTAGTAGTTTCTTTATCCATTTCATGCTTGTTCCTTGAGTTTTTAGCAAACCTAGAAGGCATTTCATAACCTCTGCAAAAGTACAATTTCTTGGTATTTTTGGGAATTTTTTCTAGCATTTTTAGCATTTTTCTAGCATTTTTTATCCTTTTCCGATATCATTTTCTTGCCAAATAGGAGGAATAAAGGAAGCTCTCTATGGTTTTGGGTAAGGAAATTGGGCCTAGCCCTGTAGAAAATTTTATGAAAATTTTTTCAGATGTTTTTGGATTTTTTCTCTAATTTTCTCTATTTTTTGATAATTTTTCAAAAAAAAAGGCCCCCCCTGGATTTTTCGGGTTAGAGGATTAAAAAAAACAAAAGCCCCCCCCCTCTCTCTCTCTCCCTCTCTCTCCCTTCCTCTCTCTCTCTCTCTCTCTCTCTCTCTCTCTCTCCCCCGCCCCTCCCCCCCGGCCCCCCCCTGTTCTGACACATCCCCCCCCTGCCCCGCCCCCCCCCTCCCCCCAATTTTTTTAAATTTCTTTTTCTTTTATTTTATATTTTATATTTTATATTTTTTTTTATATTTTTTTATTATTTATATTTATTTTATTTTTTTTATTTTCTTTTTATTTTTTTTATTTTTATTATTTCTTTCAATCTGGGCATTCGAAAATTAAAAAAAAAACGAAGACAAAATTTCTTTTTTTAGAAAACATATAAATTTATATTATTTTTTTATTTTTTATGGCTCAAAGCTTTTGGCTCTGGATCGTGCCTCGGTTAGCCGTTTTTTACAAAAGTGGAGTCATTTTCATGTTTCTTGGCACCTTTGGACTCAGTTTTTGGCTTTAGTTTTCTAAATTCCAACTTTTTCTCTGACTTTTGGTCAAAACCCACAAGTTTTGAGCACATTTATCACATGTTTTTATTTCACCACATTGTCCACATGGTCTATTCTCATCGTATCTTACCTTATGTTTCATAATTTCCCATATGCACCCTCTGTAGCTCTACTGTTTGATCATTTTAACCTTCTCCAGACCCCTGATTCCTACTGCCAATCCCTCCCTTTACCAATCTGCCCAACCGAATCCTTACCCCTCCCTACCCTATCCATCTCCACCCCTCAGCCCTCCTCTCCACCTGCTTTCTACCCTCCCATTGCCCTCCTTTGCTTTTCCATGGCACAATCCCCTTATTGGTTCTTCTCTGGTGCTTGTTCTCTACTGTTTCTGGTGGAATTAGTTGCTGCTAAAATGGCCTCTTCAATATTTGGCAGCTCCATAATCGTGGTGTCCTCTCTGCTCAGAGTTTTGGCTCTAGCTCTCCGGGACGGAGAGCACATTAGGTGGTGGGCAACTGTTGAGCCCATAAAAGTCATATTGGTCAAAGTCAACTACAATCAAAGTCAACCATAGTCAAAGGTTAAAGGTCAAAGTCAAACTAGTCAAAGTCAACAAAGTCAAGGTCAAAGTCAACAGGTGCAAAGTCAAAGTGTTGAAGTGCAGGTGTCAAAGTGCACAGGTAGTGCACAACTAATTGACCACATTGAAAGGTAAATTGGAGAAAGTGGGTTGCAGGTTGCAGAGGTATTTCTCTAATTTCCCTAAGGTTCAAAGTGTTTTTGAAGTGTTTTGGAAGATTCATGTGAACCCTCCCTTGTGTGCACATTTGAAGAGTTAAAAGGAAAATGTGAAGGTATGTGAAGCGGCAGCGTATGCAAAAGTGAAAGTATGTCCCCCCAATTAAAAATTTTGTTTTAGACTAAAGTCACTACAGGACAAAACAGGGAGTCGTTGGCTGCCCACTTGAAAAGACAATCTTGGGACATCAAAGTGAGCACCAAGATACTCTTGCAGTTAGGAGCGTACGTGAATCGACACACTCAAATCAAGGCAAGGACTATTCTTGGACTATTCTAAGAGTAAGCAAGAGTGAGCATAGTCTAAGTGAAGCAAGAGAGAGAAGTGCAAGAGTCACCAGTGTGCGACGCAGAGAAGTGAAGTGCAAAGTGTGCATGGAGAGTGACTAAGGAAGTGTGCAGAGAGTGCTAAGCTAGCCCCCCAAGGATCCCAAGGTCTCATTGCAATGTGCGCGTGCCGACAGAAGGTGTCCAGCCCTCCCCCTTATTGGAAGCTTGGTGCAAGGTGTGCACAAGTGCAGGCTTGGAGAAGGTGGAGGTTTGGTGCAGAGGATTCCGGCAGCAACAAGACTTCACAAGACTTTGGAGGCTTCTAGTGTGTATTTTCTCTTCTTTCCTTTCCCTTTTCTCCTACAAACACTCGAATCCCTTCTTGTCCAAGAATCCCCCAACACACGTGTAAATGAACCCATCATCACTTGCTTTAACAAGCAAGCTACTATGTGCTTTAGATAGTTGAAAACCAAGTTCCTTCAAGAACTTCACAAGTCTATAATTCCATGCCCTTGGGGCATGCGTCAAACCATACAAAGCTCTCTTGAGCTTACATACATGATCTGGATACCTTTCATCTCTGAAACCTTGTGATTGCTCCATGAAAACATCATCTAAAATATAACCATTTAGAAAAGCATTCTTCACATATAATTGACATAATTTCCAACCTTTACATGCAACAATAGCTATGAGTGTCCTGATGGTTGTCATCTTTGCCACAGGACTATAGGTCTCATCATAATCTATACCATATGTCTGAGCAAATCCTTTCACAACAAGTCTAGCTTTATACCTAGACACACTTCCATCTGCAAACCTCTTTGTCTTGTAGACCCATTTGCATCCAATGATCTTCTGACTATTTGGTTTAGGAACCAAATCCCATGTGTCATTCTCCATCAATGCATTGTACTCTTCCTGCATAGCTTTCTCCCAATTTTCCTTACCTTTTGCCTCTTCATATGTAAAAGGGTCTTCATCTACCTTTACCATTGTTGAGCCCATAAAAGTCATGTTGGTCAAAGCCAACCGGTCAAAGTCAACAAGCCAACAGGTGCAAAGTCAAAGTGCCTAAGTGACAATTAATTGTCCCGCAAAGGGTAAATTGGAGAAGAGGGTTGCGTATTTTCTCTAATTTTCCTAAGGATCAGAATGTGTTTTAAAGTATTTAGGAAGGTTTAGGTGAACCCCCTTTAGTACACAAAGGAAGAATTAAAAGGGAATGTGAAGGCATGTGAAGCGGAAAAGTGTACGCACAAGTGAAAGTATGAACCCATTAAAATTTTTGGTTTTACACTAAAGTCACTACAGGACAAAGGGCAATTCGTTGGCCGCCAACTAAAAAGAGAATCTTGGGACATCAAAGGAAGCCCAAGAGTCTATGGCAGTTAGAAGTCACGGGACCGGCGGGTTCAAGAGGAAGGACAAAGGCTATTCTTGGGGACACATTGAGAGCTAGGAGCAAGAGAGAGCTTCAGAGGAAGCAAGAAGAGCCACCAGTGTGCGACGACACTCAAGAGTGCAAGAGGTGTCAAGAGGAAGGTGCGCAGAGAAGGCGGGTTGGATTCCAAGAGTCCCAAGGTCTATTGTGTGTGTGCGCCGAGATACCAATTCCTTAGCTTGGTGGAAGCTTAGTGCAAGGTGTGCACAAGGGGAGCGTGAAGCAAGTGAAGAATTGGTGCAGGAGAGGCCGCTGCAAGAGGACTTGAGATAATTGGTCTTCAGTAATTGATATTCTCTGAAGTTGTATTTAGTCATTGATTAGACTGTGTGCAGTCATTGTAATTGTTGCAAGATAATCAATATTCAAGGTTTCCAAGAGTATTCCTTTGCAAAAGTTCTCACTGTTATTCCATTTTCATCATCTCCTTTTTCTCCTACAAACCCTCAAACTCCTTCTTGTCCACGAATCCCCAACAAATTTGGCACACCCGGTGGGATCTCCAAGGAGATTTGAGCATAGGAGATTTGGAGCTTGAGGGCTTCAATCTCTTTTCTCAGCTGAGCTACAGTAGTCTCCTCCTCTGTGTAGGGCTTATTCCTTTTCAAGCCCTCCAGTTCCCTTCTTAACTGGCTCACTGGGTCCTCCCGTTCTGTACCATATGATGGTTGGGAAGAAGTTGCACCATACTTGTGCCTTATCTGTTCCAAGCGTGTGGCCGTATTGATGAACTCCTCAACAGAGGCAGTAGGTAGCACTAACTCTTTTATTTTGCACTGGGTGACCACAGGTAGAGGTTTGGCTAACCACTTCTTGACAAAGAAGTCGTGTGGTGGATCCGGTAGTTTAGCCATTAGTGCTTTGGCCCTGGTCACGAACTCTGGGAACTTTTCTCCTGGACCCAATTTCAAGTTTTCCAATTCTTCTATAATGATCTCAGTCGTGTTGCCATGCTGAAATTGATTTTTAAAAGCCTCTTTCATCAAATCCCAAGAGGTAAAGTGATTTTCAGCAAACTGGCTAAACCACTTGTCTGCCAGACCTTCCAATGTGGCGGGGAAGAGTATCAAGAAAGCATCTTCCCTACCCATTAGCCCTCTAGTCTTACATAATGCAAGAAATCTGCGAATGTGCTCATCTGGGTCCTCATGGGCTAAACCTCTGAAGAAGGGAAATTTTATGTTTAATCTGGAGAGCAAGATTTCTAGGTCCACCTGTCCTGCCATGCTTCCTACCGATGAAGTCGATGAAAGTGGACTCGATGATCTTCTGTTCGTCTTTCTTCTTGTCTGCTTGCACTTGATCCTCAAGGTTTGTGACCGGGTCGCGGTCATGAGCTATTCATAGTCCACTTAAAATGAGACACTTGATAAAAGTATGTACCTTTTGGCCCACTGGAGTAGTGTTGTCGACACTGTAATATTGCTCTCCAATAGCAATATATAGTCTCCTATGCTCAAATCTCCTTGGAGGTCCCACCGGGCATGCCAAATTGGTTGGGGATTCGTGGACAAGAAGGAGTTTGAGGGTTTGTAGGAGAAAAAGGAGATGATGAAAATGGAATAACAGTGAGAACTTCTGCAAAGGAATACTCTTGGAAACCTTGAATATTGATTATCTTGCAACAATTACAATGACTGCACACAGTCTAATCAATGACTAAATACAACTTCAGAGAATATCAATTATTGAAGACCAATTATCTCAAGTCCTCTTGCAGCGGCCTCTCCTGCACCAATTCTTCACTTGCTTCACGCTCCCCTTGTGCACACCTTGCACTAAGCTTCCACCAAGCTAAGGAATTGGTATCTCGGCGCACACACACAATAGACCTTGGGACTCTTGGAATCCAACCCGCCTTCTCTGCGCACCTTCCTCTTGACACCTCTTGCACTCTTGAGTGTCGTCGCACACTGGTGGCTCTTCTTGCTTCCTCTGAAGCTCTCTCTTGCTCCTAGCTCTCAATGTGTCCCCAAGAATAGCCTTTGTCCTTCCTCTTGAACCTGCCGGTCCCGTGACTTCTAACTGCCATAGACTCTTGGGCTTCCTTTGATGTCCCAAGATTCTCTTTTTAGTTGGCGGCCAACGAATTGCCCTTTGTCCTGTAGTGACTTTAGTGTAAAACCAAAAATTTTAATGGGGTCATACTTTCACTTGTGCGTACACTTTTCCGCTTCACATGCCTTCACATTCCCTTTTAATTCTTCCTTTGTGTACTAAAGGGGGTTCACCTAAACCTTCCTAAATACTTTAAAACACATTCTGATCCTTAGGAAAATTAGAGAAAATACGCAACCCTCTTCTCCAATTTACCCTTTGCGGGACAATTAATTGTCACTTAGGCACTTTGACTTTGCACTTGTTGGCTTGTTGACTTTGACCGGTTGGCTTTGACCAACATGACTTTTATGGGCTCAACAGATGCCCACCACCTAAAGGACTCTCCGACCCGGAGAGACAACACACTGGATACAAGAACTGCTTAAGAACCAAAATGAACATGTATATGAACAGAGAGAAAAGAAAGCCGAAAAAGAGAGAAAAGGTACTTTTATTGATTACTAAAGAAAGGAAGAACAATATCCGATGATTATTGAATTCTGATTGGCATAAGCAGAAGGATGATACAATTATTTTGACGCTAGAACAAAGGCTGAAGCCATGTAATTCATTGAAAAGTGGCCAGCACATTTTTAAAACGAGGACTGAGATTATTGCGGAGGTGGCTGAGGTGAAGAGGGGAGGGGAACGGAAGCTTGCTCAATAAGGTGTTGGACAGAACTAAGGCGATTGCGAAGATGGTCCCGTTCGCGCTTGATACGCCGACACGCTGCATTATCACATAAACCTAACTGTAAACGAGTTTGAAGATCCTCTAAAGTTTGGAGCGCAGAATCCGCAATGTCGCGATACCTATCTCGCTCCTCCTTGAGCAAGCGGGCGGATTCAGTGAGAGATTGCCACTGTGAGGTGGCCATGCGATTTATGTTGTCTATAGTCGAGATATATTGTTGATGAATGCTGGCTGCAGTTGAGATGGAATCCATGGACAACTTGGAAGCGTCAGCGCTTCCCTGAGCGATGTTACTGGCTTCGCGAAGTAATAGGAAAAAGGAGGGTTCAGCCTGGGTATCAGATGGAGGAACATGTACTACAGGCGGAGTTTGAGAATTGGTTGGAATGGTAGAGGGACCGGATGTGGAATGAAGATTGGAATGAAGGGGTTGGGTGGGTGGTGCATTACTGGGAGTTGGAAATTGGGAAACAGGGGGACGTGGGGGAGTACAGGTAGGGTTGAGCGGGTTCAGCTGGGTTTGAATGAGTGGGCGGAATGAAGAAGAGCTATGTGGGGGAACAGGAGTAGGAGGATGAATGGGGGCCGTGGCAGGAGATGTGGTGAGAATAGGGGAAGGAGACCTTGGATTAAGTGGAGGGATATCCGGGGGTGCAGAGGGTTGGGAGGAAGCGGATGTTGAGCCAGTGGAGAGTGAAGGGGAGGGGGGAGGCCAGGATATGGAAGGGATAGGGGGATCGCTGGGCGGGTTGCTAACAGGGAATTGAGGGGATGGGGAAATAGTGGAAGGGTTAGCCAATTGTGCAGGGATTTGATAGACCCAAGCTAGGAGGGGAGCAGAATATATGTTAAAGGTACGAGAGCAGCGAGGGACAGCCTCACGGAGTCTACGGGAGCGCACGCTCAAGGAACTATAGAGGAGGGCGGCGTAAGGGTAGGGGCGGCTAGTGAGGAAGCAGTACAGTGGATATGCAATACGAATGTCTGAGAGGGGAAGCGCAGCGGTGGGGCTTCTAAGTAAAAAGAAGAAGATAAATGAAGTCAGAATTGCTTGCATGCGGATGGAAAAACGGGCTTGGTTAGCAAATTGCTCTTTACAAAAAGCAATTGTTTCCGCGGGTGACACTCCCGAATATAAGAGTGGAGGACTGATGAAGTCGATGAGGGAGGATCCTATACGGTTGGCAATGTCTGGGATGGTAAGAGTGCCGGTACGAAATTGGGGGAACAGCCGAAGAGCTTCGTAGACGTCAGTAAGGTTGGAAGGGTCCTGCAACAAAACGTCCGCCAAGCCTAAAAGACCTGCATACCGAAGATTTTCTGTCGAGAAGAGATTGCGGAGGTCAATGGGAGGTGGAGATAAATGGATTTTTATTTGGATAGGTAGATCAGGTGGGAGGAAAATGCTCATATAATCGCCTGTAGGGATCGAATTATGGGAAGCAGAAGGAGATGGAGAAGGTGAAGGGGGGCGAGGTAGCGAAGGGGGAGAATAAGGGTCGGTGGATTCTAATGGAATTGAGTAAGTAGGAACATTAATAAGGGGAGGATGAAGAGAGGGAGGTGATGCGGATGCTATAGGAGAGTTGGTGATGGCGGATGGTGGAATCAGTGGGGTAAGAGAGGCAGGCACTGTCGAAGTAGGAGTGGGGGTCGGAAACGCGGAAGGATCGTCCGGTGGGAGTGGATTAGCCATAGAAGAATTTGGAGGATGCCGAGAAAGGGGATGCGGAATCGATAGTGGATGTCACGAAAGGTTGTTTAAGAGATGGGAATGTCGCGGACGGCGGTTGTATGGGGGCGTGGGGGCGTGGAGGAGGTTGGTTAGCTTGGATGGATGTCACAGAAGATTGTTTAAGAGATGGGAATGTCGCGGACGGCGGGGAAGAGGAAGCCCAAGCAGAAGAACTAGCTCAGCTGAGGCAGGAGTTGCAAGAACTAAAAGGAGGCGGCATTAAGAACGGACTCTGGTGCTCCATGTGCAGCAAGCAAGGGCACATAGTAAGTGAATGTCCTTTGCTAAATGTGACTTGTCAATTATGCAGGAAGATTGGGCATGAGGCCCATGAATGCCAAGTAAGGGGAATACCGACAACGACATACTGGACACAAGGAGGACTCTTGCCACCAGCAAATGTAATGGCAGCAGCAGCAAACCAAGGTAATAACTATAATCCTAGACCGAGAACTAACTTTGCAAATGGGCCTAGAAGGCCAATTATTTGCTTCAGATGTGGAGAATGTGGGCACTACCAATCTAGGTGCACCCTCCCAGAAAATGCACCTCCTTGCAGGAACTGTCCAGAGGCCAAGGATCACTATACAAACTGTTGTCCTAAGAATCAAGCCTCTACTTCCGGACCCCACCTCCAAATGATCTCTGTATTCAAGGAGGAAACACTCCCTGAGGTGAATGAACCCTCACCATCCACTAGAGTGGTACAATTAGAAGAACTCGAATCTTTTGTAGTACAGACAAGAAGCAAGGGAACGGCAAAAGTGGTAGAAAATCAAGAATTGATAATTAAGGAATTGAACAAAGACAAAGTTGCAATTGAAGACAAAGATACTACAAGTGCAGACACAAACCACAATGAATGTCTCATAGGCACCAGTGATGCCATTGGGCATGCCTTCAACAGGGCTCAAGAAGAGTTTAGCAAAGCAAATGAAGCTCACTCTCTTAAAGAGTCAGAGGCTTCAAAACTACTCAAGTCAATGAAGAAGGAGGTTAGTATTTTTGATTTAATAAAGATGGATGGGAAATTCAGGTCAGAATTATTGCAGATAATTGATGAGGCTTCTACTACAAGCTTAGTGGCCAAGACTGCTATCTTACATAAAGGGATAATTAAGGGGGAAGCACCCCTTACAGATTATAAAAGTCCTCGGCTTACAATATCAATCAAGGGTCATGAATTTCAAGGTGTTATTGTAGATGGTGGTTCTGGCATTAACTTGATGCCTGAACATACCATGAAAAGGATTGGACTCCACCCTTCAAGACCTGCAAATTTCACGGTTACTTTGGCAGATCAGAGCAAAGTAAGGCCCTTGGGGGTAATCCCAAAAGTTCCACTTGAAGTACAAGGTAATATATTCATTCTGGATTTTGTGGTTTTAAGATTGCCGCAGGTTGAAGGAGGATTTCCTCTCTTAATTGGAAGACCTTGGCTGAGGCATGCCAGTGTCATTCATGATTGGGGTAAGGACACTATGTGGGTTCAAAAGAAAGGGCAAGAGCTGACACAAATTCATTTAGAAGAAGGCTCAGATAATCAAGGAAACACTAGTATGATGCAAACAGTGAGCATTTGCATGGAAACAGAAGCGGAGGATCAACCCCAAATAGATTTTGAGGAAGAAGAGGATATTCTAAGTTGGCTCCAAGCAGGCAACTCTTCTTCTTGTTTTGGAATTTTTCTTGATAATCCTGGCACGATTGAAGATTATGATGAAGACAAGGAAAAGGTCGAGGTTGATGGATTAGGAGAGCCCATCACTGACCACAGAAGGGGCAGGAAGATTCCCCTCAAATACAAATTGGAGGAGGATGTGTCAACAACGGATAACGAAGTTTCTAAAGCTAAAAACAAGGTAAAAAATTCTGAGGTTGAATGTTCTTTCCCAATTCAAGAAATCGCTGCAGGATGGATGCAGGACAAGGAGGAACACATCGCAGTCCAAAATACACCTGCTTATGAAGCAATGCACGAAAAGCTAGTAGAAGAAGACAAGGAAGCAGATGCACAAGGAGATAATATGGTAACAAGAAATCCGGTCCAAGAAATACACTTAGACACTCAAAACAATACTCAACCAGTTCTCGTGGCCACTTGGTTGTGGAGCCACCCAGAGCTCCTAGAACAGGTAAAATCATTCTTGACCCAGTATGCAGATGTTTTTGCCTGGCATTATAAAGACTTAGAAGGAGTGCCTGCATCTTATGGAGAGCACAGAATCCCTCTGGTTGATGGAGCCAGACCCATCAGAGGAAGGAGCTATAGACTTAATCCAAAGTATGCCGAAGCCGTCTATGTGGAAATCCAAAAGATGGAGGATGCAGGAATCATCATTCCTGTAGAACACTCAGAGTGGCTCTCACCTATGGTTATAGTTCCGAAGAAGAATACTAATAAAATCAGAATTTGTGTTGACTTTAGAGCTCTCAACAAGGTGACCATTCCAGATGGGTTCCCTATGCCCTTTGCAGAACAGGTCATTGAAGAAGTGGCTGGGCATGCATTATATAGTTTTATGGATGGATTCAGTGGCTATAATCAAATATCAATACATCCAGAGGATCGGGAAAAGACTGCTTTTATCACACCTTGGGGAACATATGTGTATGTAAAGATGCCATTTGGGCTCAGAAATGCTCCAGCCACCTTTAACAGGACGGTCAATCTCATTTTTGGCCCCCTATTGCTGGAATCACTTAGAATCTTCATGGATGATTTCTCTTCGTTTTCAGGATCTCACAAGGAAACTCCTCTAGATTGTTTGGACCACCACTTGAGACAGCTGCAGAATGTTTTCAAAAGATGCAGGGAGACTAAGTTAAATCTCAATCCAAACAAATGTCATTTCCTTGTGACAGAAGGAACCCTCTTAGGCCATGTGGTGTCGGCTAAAGGTATGGCCCCAGATCCTGACAAAATCATTTCTATATTAAAGTTGCCTAAACCTAAATCCCCTAAAGAAATCCAGAGTTTCTTGGGGCATACTGGTTATCATAGAAGGTTCATAAAAATGTATGCAGAGATAGCTAGACCTCTGACTAGACTTACAGGTAAGGAAGTACCCTTTAAATGGGAAGAAGAGGAGGAAAAAGCATATCAGACCTTACGGTCACGGTTAGTGTGTGCTCCTATCTTGGTCACCCCGGAGTGGTCAAAAATCTTTCATATACATGTCGATGCCAGTGCATATGCAGTGGGGGCAGTTCTGACTCAACCCAGTGAAGAATTTAAAATGGACAGGCCAATTCAATATGCCAGTAGAATCTTGACCAAGGCTGAAAGGAATTACAGTACTACTGAACGGGAAGCACTAGCAATGGTCTTTGCCGTCCAAAAATTCCGCCATTACTTATTGGGGGTAAAATTTATTATTATATCAGATCACCAACCACTAAAATACCTACTCAACAAACCCCAGGCCACCGGTAGAATATGGAGGTGGCTATTATTGTTCCAAGAGTTTGATTTCTCTGTAGTCCATAAACCAGGAAAAGACAATGTTATGGCGGATCACTTATCCAGAATAAATCTGATGAATCATGCTAGTGGAATCAATGATGACTTTCCCGATGCTCATCTGTTTGCTGTAAAAGCTCAAGGCTGGTATTACGACATTAAAAATTTCATTAAAACTGGATTGTATCCAGAAAAGGCTAGTGCTGTACAAAAGAAGAGCCTGCTAATCAAGAGTAGACCATATACCTTCGTCGAAGATAAATTGTACAGACAGGGCAAAGATAACCGGTTCAGGAAATGTTTGGAAGAAGAAGAAGTGAGTGAAGTCCTTCACTCTGCACATGAAGGTACAGGTGGTGGGCACCTCCCAGGACACATTATGAGTCAGAGGATACTGGACGCGGGTCTATGGTGGCCTACACTATTTAGGGATGCAGATGAATGGGGAAAAGCATGTGACATTTGCCAGAGGTGTGGACCTAAGCCAACAAAGCAGAGACATAACCCCTTGGTTATTTCCACCTCCTGGCAACCATTTGAGAAGTGGGGGTTACATTTTGTAGGGCCAATCTACCCTCCCACGTTTCCAAAAAGAGAAAAATATCTCTTGATAGCTACTGATTATGCCACAAAGTGGGCTGAAGCTATTGCCTCCTCCGATTGCACTGCCCAAACTGTTGCTGATTTCATTTATAGTAACATCATTTGCAGGTTCGGTTGTCCACTTGAAATTTGTACTGATCAAGGTACCCATTTTGTCAATAAAGTCCTGCAAGAAATCTTCAACAGGTATAGAATTCTTCATAGGACCTCTTGTGCTTACTATCCACGAGCAAATGGACAGGCTGAGTCCACAAATAAGGTTTTAATTGCAATGTTAAGAAAGGAGTGTATGTTGCAACCCACTTCATGGGGCATTGCGTACCTAGGTACACTTTGGGCATATAGGTTAGCCTACAAAGAGGCCACGGGATATTCCCCATTCCAATTAGTCTATGGCATTTTACCTATCGAGCCCTTTGAATTTTTACATGGATCACCTAAGATAGCATTTATGCATGGAAAGAAGGATTGTGATATCTCTCAGAGGCTAGGAGCACTACATAAAGTGGAGGAGATTCGTCTACTTGCGACCAAACAATTGATAGAGACTCAAATAAAAAGGAAGGAGGCTCATGACCGAAATTTATGGCAGAACAACTTGAAGCCCGGTGATTTAGCCCTATTACACAGACCACAATTGTCTAATCAAACCAAAGCGAAATGGATCCCTCCCTGGGAAGGCCCTTTTCGCATTACGAAGATGCTGCAGTGGGGTGCTGTGCAAATGGAAACACTGGATGGCGACACCCTACCCTTGGTAAACATCTCCAGACTCAAGGGTTACCACCAAAAATCCTAAACATTGCTTTTTTCCTAGTTTGTTCCTCAGTGTTTTTGAAATACTTTAATAGGTTCAATAATAATCAAAATGCTCACGCATTTTTTTGGTGTCGATTTTTTTTTTCACCCACTAAATGAATTCCAATAAAAGTGGGCGCCTTATTTTGGATGGCCCTGGCTTCTCATTACAACTTTCAATACTTCCCTTTCTTTTGTTTCTCTTTTTGAATGGATGAGATTGGCAATTGCTTCTCCTCTCTTTTGAGTCCTCTTTTAAGATGAACCAACCCTTCATGTGAGGTGATCCCTCATCCCAACTAACTATATAATCGGCATTCTTCTTCTTATTGCTCCCATCATCATACTGATCAAGGCTCTCCGTGATGATCGTGCAACCCCCAAATCATTGAGGTGTAGGCGGCCACTGTGGAAAAGAAAAGAAGCACCCTCCCCTCTACCATCAACCTTCCCCAGACATCCCCTCCCTCTCCATCCTCCTCCCATCCCATCCCTCTCCGCCACCCCCTACTCCACCCCTCGCCTCCACCCTCGCCCCCCCTCCCTCCTCCAACCTCTCCGCCACCCCCTACTCCACCCCTCGCCTCCATCCAACCCCCCCTCCTCTACCAAATCCCCTCCCACCCCGCCGGCGACCCCAAAACCCCTGCTCCACCCCTCACCTCCGCCCAACCCCCCCCTCCTCTACCAACTTCCCTCCCACCCCCGCAGGCGACCCCCTCGTACCCAACCTCTCCACCCCTCGCCTTCCACCCAACCCCCACCCGCAGCCTCCTTCTCCCGCCGCCCAACCCCCGCCCGCAGCCTCCTTCTCCCGCCGCCCACGTAGCCCCGCGCTCTGCCTTCCTTCTCCGCCATAAGCCCCTGCCATAAGCCCACGCCCCTCCTCTTCTCCCACCTCCGCACCGCCGTCCTCACCCCGCCCCCCGCCAGAAGCACCCGCCCCTCCTCTCTTCCCGCCTCCACAGCCCCCGCCCCTCCTCTCCTCCCGCCTCCATAGCCGCAATATTCCCCGCCGCCCGCCAATTGTTCCACCGCCCATTCTCTGCCCTCACTCCGCCGGTGGCCGTCCACTATCCTCCGCCGCAGTCCTTCTCCGCCCAGAATCCCTCCCGCCATTCGCCCTAAGCTCCCACCGCCCCGCCGTACTCCCCTCCGCCCGCATACTTCCGCCCCCCTCCGCCCGCATACCCCCTTCCGCTCCGCCCGCATAACCCCTTCCGCCCCGCCCGCATACACCCTCTTCCGCAGAGCCGCCGCCGCCGCCTCCGCCTCCGCGACCGCCCATCCTCATCCGCCCCGCTGCCCCGCCTCCGCCAACCAACTGGTACCCAACCCGTCGGCCGCAGTGGTCCGCCACCTCCACTGGAGCCACCCTCTTCCTCTTCCGCCACCGCCGCTCCACTGCCTTCCACAGCCCGCAGCCGCCCTCCACCGCCGCCGCTCCGCCGCCGACTCCCAGCCCGCCGACCTCCCCGCAGCCTCCTTCTCCCCTTACGCCGACCGCAACCATCCGCTTCCACCGACTGCAGCCGACCACAGCCATCCGCCTGGCGCCACCCGCTGCAGCCACCCGCCGGACCCAACCTCCTCCGCCACGCCGCGTACCCACTCCCCTCCCACCCCGCACGCGACACCCCTTTCCACCTTCCGCCCAACCCCCTACCGCCGCCTCAGCAGCTCCCGACTCCGCCGCGCCGCAGCCGCCGCGCCCAACGCCGCCGCCGCCATCCGCCTCCGCCCTCCGCCCCTACTCCTCAACAAAATTGTCCTCCGCCCGCCGCCTCACCATAGCTTTCGCCGCCTCCTCCTCCAAGGCATATCCCTCCCCCTCCGTCCTGCCTCCGACAAACCAAAGGCCACCGACGACCCCACTCCGAAGACCCCACTCCTTTGCACCCTCTCCATTTTCCATCCATCGCCTGCATCCACTTCGCCGCCCCTTGGCCCGCACCACCCCGCCGTGGTCCCCGCACCACCCCCACCGTGGTCCGCCTACGCAACATCATCCTCCGCCGCCCCATCCTCAGTCGCCCGCAACATCATCCTCCGCCCCCCGCCACAACTCCGCCTACCTCCGCCTCCCACATCCGCCGCAACATCATCTCCGCCGCCCGCCAAAACTCCGCCTACCTCCGCCTCCCACATCCGCCGCCCTCCCCACATCCAACTTCCGTCTCCGCTCCCGCGTTGCTCCCACGGCCCCCCTTACCACTTCTCCCGGTAGCCATCGCCTCCCCTCCTCCACTTGCTGCCTCTCCTCCAACTCCGCAAGCATCCGCCTCCTCGCAGCCCCAATTTCCGCCCCTCCTCCTATTCCTCCTCCGCAGAAGCATCCGCCACCGCTAATCCGCCCTCCCCGGTGGCCCACCGCTACGCCTCCGTCACTCCATGGTCCACGCCTACACCAATGCCCCACCGCCCCAACCCCCGCCGTCCTCGACATTCCCATCTCTTAAACAATCTTCCGTGACATCCATCCAAGCTAACCAACCTCCTCCACGCCCCCACGCCCCCATACAACCGCCGTCCGCGACATTCCCATCTCTTAAACAACCTTTCGTGACATCCACTATCGATTCCGCGTCCCCTTTCTCGGCATCCTCCAAATTCTTCTATGGGTAATCCACTCCCACCGGACGATCCTTCCGCGTTTCTGACCCCCACTCCTACTCCGACAGTGCCCGCCTCTCTTACCCCACTGATTCCACCATCCGCCATCACCAACTCTCCTATAGCATCCGCATCACCTCCCGCTCTTCATCCTCCCCTTATTAATGTTCCTACTAACTCAATTCCATCAGAATCCACCGACCCTTATTCTCCCCCTTTGCTACCTCGCCCCCCTTCACCTTCTCCATCTCCTTCTGCTTCCCATAATTCGATCCCTACAGGCGATTATATGAGCATTTTCCTCCCACCTGATCTACCTATCCAAATAAAAATCCATTTATCTCCACCTCCCATTGACCTCCGCAATCTCTTCTCGACAGAAAATCTTCGGTATGCAGGTCTTTTAGGCTTGGCGGACGTTCTGTTGCAGGACCCTTCCAACCTTACTAACGTCTACAAAGCTCTTCGGCTGTTCCCCCAATTTCGTACCGGCACTCTTACCATCCCGGACATTGCCAACCGTATAGGATCCTCCCTCATCGACTTCATCAGTCCTCCACTCTTATATTCGAGAGTGTCACCCGCGGAAACAATTGCTTTTTGTAAAGAGCGATTTGCTAACCAAGCCCGTTTTTCCATCCGCATGCAAGCAATTCTGACTTTATTTATCTTCTTCTTTTTACTTAGAAGCCCCACCGTTGCGCTTCCCCTCTTAGACATTCGTATTGCAGATCCACTGTACTGCTTCCTCACTAGCCGCCCCTACCCTTACGCCGCCCTCCTCTATAGTTCCTTGAGCGTGCGCTCCTGTAGACTCCGTGAGGCTGTCCCTCGCCGCTCTCGTACCTTTAACATATATTCTGCTCCCCTCCTAGCTTGGGTCTATCAAATCCCTGCACAATTGGCTAACCCTTCCACTATTTCCCCATCCCCTCAATTCCCTGTTAGCAACCCGCCTAGCGATCCCCCTATCCCTTCCATATCCCGGCCTCCCCCCTCCCCTTCACTCTCCACTGGCTCAACATCCGCTTCCACCCAACCCTTTGCACCCCCGGATATCCCTCCACTTAATCCAAGGTCTCGTTCCCCTATTCTCACCACATCTCCTGCCACGGCCCCCATTCATCCTCCTACTCCTGTTCCCCCACATAGCTCTTCTTCATTCCGCCCACTCATTCAAACCCAGCTGAACCCGCTCAACCCTACCTGTTCTCCCCCACGTCCCCCTGTTTCCCAATTTCCAACTCCCAGTAATGCACCACCCACCCAACCCCTTCATTCCAATCTTCATTCCACATCCGGTCCCTCTACCATTCCAACCAATTCTCAAACTCCGCCTGTAGTACATGTTCCTCCATCTGATACCCAGGCTGAACCCTCCTTTTTCCTATTACTTCGCGAAGCCAGTAACATCGCTCAGGGAAGTGCTGACGCTTCCAAGTTGTCCATGGATTCCATCTCAGCTGCAGCCAGCATTCATCAACAATATATCTCGACTATAGACAACATAAATCGCATGGCCACCTCACAGTGGCAATCTCTCATTGAATCCGCCCGCTTGCTCAAGGAGGAGCGAGATAGGTATCGCGACATTGCGGATTCTGCGCTCCAAACTTTAGAGGATCTTCAAACTCGTTTACAGTTAGGTTTATGTGATAATGCAGCGTGTCGGCGTATCAAGCGCGAACGGGACCATCTTCGCAATTGCCTTAGTTCTGTCCAACACCTTATTGAGCAAGCTTCCGTTCCCCTCCCCTCTTCACCTCAGCCACCTCCGCAATAATCTCAGTCCTTGTTTTAAAAATGTGCTGGCCACTTTTCAATGAATTACATGGCTTCAGCCTTTGTTCTAGCTTCAAAATAATTGTATCATCCTTCTGCTTATGCCAATCAGAATTCAATAATCATCGGATATTGTTCTTCCTTTCTTTAGTAATCAATAAAAGTACCTTTTCTCTCTTTTTCGGCTTTCTTTTCTCTCTGTTCATATACATGTTCATTTTGGTTCTTAAGCAGTTCTTGTATCCAGTGTGTTGTCTCTCCGGGTCGGAGAGTCCTTTAGGTGGTGGGCATCTGTTGAGCCCATAAAAGTCATGTTGGTCAAAGCCAACCGGTCAAAGTCAACAAGCCAACAGGTGCAAAGTCAAAGTGCCTAAGTGACAATTAATTGTCCCGCAAAGGGTAAATTGGAGAAGAGGGTTGCGTATTTTCTCTAATTTTCCTAAGGATCAGAATGTGGTTTAAAGTATTTAGGAAGGTTTAGGTGAACCCCCTTTAGTACACAAAGGAAGAATTAAAAGGGAATGTGAAGGCATGTGAAGCGGAAAATTGTACGCACAAGTGAAAGTATGACCCCATTAAAATTTTTGGTTTTACACTAAAGTCACTACAGGACAAAGGGCAATTCGTTGGCCGCCAACTAAAAAGAGAATCTTGGGACATCAAAGGAAGCCCAAGAGTCTATGGCAGTTAGAAGTCACGGGACCGGCGGGTTCAAGAGGAAGGACAAAGGCTATTCTTGGGGACACATTGAGAGCTAGGAGCAAGAGAGAGCTTCAGAGGAAGCAAGAAGAGCCACCAGTGTGCGACGACACTCAAGAGTGCAAGAGGTATCAAGAGGAAGGTGCGCAGAGAAGGCGGGTTGGATTCCAAGAGTCCCAAGGTCTATTGTGTGTGTGCACCGAGATACCAATTCCTTAGCTTGGTGGAAGCTTAGTGCAAGGTGTGCACAAGGGGAGCGTGAAGCAAGTGAAGAATTGGTGCAGGAGAGGCCACTGCAAGAGGACTTGAGATAATTGGTCTTCAGTAATTGATATTCTCTGAAGTTGTATTTAGTCATTGATTAGACTGTGTGCAGTCATTGTAATTGTTGCAAGATAATCAATATTCAAGGGTTCCAAGAGTATTCCTTTGCAGAAGTTCTCACTGTTATTCCATTTTCATCATCTCCTTTTTCTCCTACAAACCCTCAAACTCCTTCTTGTCCACGAATCCCCAACAACCATATAAGCATAATCTTTAGTAGCCAAAAAGAAGTGTCATAGCTATACCTTGTAGGTTGCCATTTGTGTCTTGATGACCTTCTGAGTTCTCCATTCCTTGAGGTTTTTGGTTCATCACATTCTGGATCAAACCTTGGCACTTCTTCAACTTCAACTTGTACTTCATTGTTCTTTTCTTCATCAATTATCTGAACCTTTGATTTACCTTTCTTTTGATTCACAACTTCCTCATCATCTGCATAAATATTGATTGTACCTGCATACCAAGTACCTTGCTCATCAAATGTAACATCCTTTGATACAAGGAATTGTTTTGTGGATGGACTCCACAACCTATATCCCATCTGCTTATCATCATATCCAATGAATACACTTTTCAACTTTAGGTTCCAATTTGTGCCTCAATTGAGATGGCACATATGCATATGGTCAGATCCTTCCTCCAAGTGTATCTACAAGTGATTATTAGCCTTTGTAGAAATCTATAGCCTATTCCTTCCCCAATCTTGCAATGATTTTTCTTGCCTCAACCAAGGCCTTCCCAAGAGTAAAGGATAAGAGGTCTCCTATGGTCGTTCAATAACAGCAAAATCTAATAGAAACTAACAACCCTGCACTATCATGAGAAACTTTGCAATGATGTTGAGTGATGTAATGTGATGTTGATTGTGATAGTAAAGGATGCCACCTTGGTGGAGTCCAATTTTAATTTTTTTATTGTAAAATGGGGCATCATATTAATGCTAGAGCCTCCATCTATAATAACACATGTTAAAACTTTGTCTTTTATGGAAATAGACAATCTAGATCTTTTATAATCCACTAATGGTGCACGAGGGAAATCTACCATGAACCCATCTATACTAGGTGGTGCTCTCACGTATGTAGACTGTACGACTTTTAGTGGATCATTTATCACCTTTTCACCCATTTTTGTAAGTTGGAATAGACTAACCTTGTGGTGAATTCCTTTCAAATTTTCCTCAGTATTTTCCTTAGAGCGAGTTGATTGCTCTTTCAGTGAAGTTCTCACTATGTCATATGCCTCTTCAATGGCCACTCCTTCCTCCAGATCAGGCATTTTTCCCTCTTCTTTTTCCTTGAATCCTAGTTGTTCCTCTCCATTAGTTGTGTTGTCACTTGCTAGCACCTAGTCATCATAGGTAGTATGTGTTGGAGGAGATGGTGGAAACCTTCCAGAGATGAGATGGTGCTACAAATTCCTACTTCACACCAGCCAAAACCGAGTTAAGAAGTGTAAAGTAGACCTCCTAAGCTTTTGAGGAAGCCCAAATGATCAGCCAAGTACTTTGGAACATGATCCTCAAATCACTGGATGAAAATAAATAACTTGGACTTTTCACTCTGAACCAAAACTTGCTATTTTGGTCACTACACTGCTCAAGAAAATGAACAGTACTCCTTCGCTGGTAACAATTGGAAAAACTCATTTTGGGAATATCTAATTGACTATCTAACTTTTACGAGTTTTTTCAATTGAAACGATCAACTATGCTTAGAGAATGATTCTTAGCAAATCAGATGTCTATCCTGAGATTTTTGGGAGTTAACAATATGTAGAGTAGAGGGCAATGTTTTGCACATAACTAGAGAATGGATGAGACAATTAAAGTGAAGCTTTGTAGAATAAAACTAGAATATCTAATGAAACTATACTAACTTATATCGCTACAAATGATCATGTACACACGAGAAATAGATCAGGGAAGCTCACTATTCTGATAATATATGATAGAGTAGAAGAGATGAGACATGGGAAGATTATATGTATTAATGCACATAAATTACATTGAAATTGGCAATGAATGATTGCACATTGTGACGACAATAGAAGAGCTATGATCTCAGCTCAATATGCCACAAAAATGCCTCTAAAATCTCTGCTATATCTCCCATACTCCACGCACCTAGATAGTCCTCTTTTATAGCCTTTTGTTGGAGCCAAGATTCAAGTTTGAATTTGAATCTTTACCTAAAATTGTTCCAAAGTTTTAGGACTTGATTTTCCATAAATCCTCACCAAATAATTTGTGGAAAGATTCCCCTAAGAATTTGTAATTGGAAGTGATTCCATTTATGCACTTTTACAAGGAGTAAAAATCAATCTTTTACAAGAGATCATTCATGTGCTAATACATGAATGAATGTATGATCTTTAGGATAAGTGATCAAGCATTTAGGCTTGAAGTAATTGCACCAAAATCTTCCCCTCAAGCCTAATATGCTTGGGCTTCAACCTTCTTTGATCTCTTGCAATCCAATCATCATCTTGAACCTATTCAATTTAGTTCCATCCATAGATTTAGTTAGCATATCTGCACATTGTAGGTCTGTTGATACATAAGAAAAATCTATGTCTTTTCTATGTAGCTTCTCTCTCACATAATGATAATGCACTTCAATGTGATTAGTCCTTGCATAATATATATGATTAGCAACCAAATGTAGTGAGCTAGTATTATCTCTAAAGATCATTGGAGTGTATGTATGTATCCCCAAGTCTAAGTAGAGTAGATTTAACCACATTGCTTCTTGTGTTGCATTTGCTAGGACCCTATATTTAGCTTCAGTTGATGACAATGCCATAGTTGGTTTTTTCTTGATGACCATGAAATCAACTTAGAGCTTGCAAAAGATAAGTATCCAGAGGTGCTCCTCCTATCATCTTTTGAGCCAACCCAATCTGCATCAGAGTATAGCTTGATATCCAAGTTAGATGTGAATGTATAAAATAGCCCTTCATTTATAGTACCCTTCAAGTACTTCAAGATCCTTTTGACAGCCTCCATGTGAGGTTTTCTTGGTGTATGCATGAATTGACTCAATGTACTCACCCCATAGCATATATCTACTCTTGTTAGGGTTGCATAATTGAGACTCCCAACAAGACTTTGATTACCTCTAATGTCTACAAGTAGCTCTCCTTCATGAGCACAGAGTTTGTGGTTTGATTACATAGGTGTGCTTGTAATTTTTGCATTTTCCATTTTGAACGTAACTAGTATATCATGGATGTACTTTCTCTGAGTAATGAAAACACCAAAATTTGTATAAAAAATTTCTAAACCAAGAAAATATGTAAGCAATCCAAGATCATTGTTCTTGAACTCCTCCGTCATCTAGATTTTAATTTTCTTGATGCCATTGGCATCATTTCCTACAATTATGATGTCATCCACATAAACACATAGATATATAACCTCTGAATTAGTCTTCTTAATGAACAATGAAGAATCTACCTTGCTTGCAACAAAACCTTTGTCTTGCAAGTATGTGACCAGCCTATGGTTCCAAGCTCTAAGAGCTTGCTTTAAACCATACAATTTCTTTTGAAATTTACATACATAATCAGGTTTGTCTTTTTCTTCATATCTTGGTGGTTGAGCAATGTATACTTCTTCCGAGATCCACTCATTAAGGAATGCATTTTTAACACCTAATTGGTACAATTCCAATTCTTTGAAGTAGCAATACTTACTAAAACTCAGATAGTTGGCATCTCCACCATAGATGAGAAGGTCTCCTCATAATCCACTCCATGGGTTTGAGCAAACCCCTTTGCTACTAGCCTTGCTTTATACCTGTTTTTGTGCCATCTGAATTCTTTTTCACTTTGTAAATCCACCTAGATCCTATTACCTTCATGAATGGTTTTTTGGGATCCAAATCCCAAGTAGTATTCACTTGAAGTGCTTCAATTTCTTCCTGCATAGCTTCTCTCCACTCTTCTTCCCTGTTGGCTTCCTCAAATGAAGATGGTTCCTCTATTAGAATGTCTTTAGCTATGTAAATAGAATGCTTGGTGACGTGATGTGTAATAGAAATACCTTATAGGTTTCTTCCTTTCCATTTGAGATCTTCTAAGTGCTTGATTAGAGGACTATGGAATGTCTTCCAAATTTTAGAACTTTATTTTGCCCTTGGACTTCCAAGTTTTGAATTCTTCAAAATCAATTTGTTCTTCATCTTCTGAGTTGACATCCTTTGATGTACGTGGTTCTTCTTTGGTTAGATTTAGAAAATCATTCTCCAAATCATAGGGCAGCTTTATTTTCCTGCAAACATCCTCAAAGCAAGAGTTATTTTCATCAAATATCACATCCCTACTAGCCCTAAATCCTTTGTTAGTGGGATTATATAACTTATATCCTTTCTTATTCTGATCATAACCAATAAATATGCATTTTTTAGCTTTTGGATCAAGCTTTCCCCCAACTTGTGCGGGTATGTGTGCACAGGCAATGCATCCAAAAATCTTACAATGATCCCATGTGGGTCTCTTGCCATTCAATGCTTCATAAGGTGTCATCCCATCCAGAGACTTGGATGGAAGCCTATTGATTAGGTATGTGGCTGTGGAAACAACCTCTACCCATAGAAAATTAGGGAGTTTTTTCTCATTCAACATTGATCTTGAGACCTCTACTATTAATTTATTTCTTCCCTCTACCACTCCATTTTGTTCAAGAGTGTACCTTGTTGTAGTCTCTCTCTTTATGCCTCTCTCCTATAAGAAGGAGTCAAACTCATGTGAGAAATACTCACCACCTCCATGAGACCTGAGCCTCTTCAATATTTTACCTATTTGATTCTCAACTAATGCCAAATACTTTTTGAGACAAGTGAAGACTTCATCTTTATGCTTTATAAAATAAAGTATTTTCCACCTACTATAGTCATCAATCATCAAGTACACAGTGAGAAATAGATAAAAGAAGCTCACTATTCTGAGTAATATATGATAGAGTACATTGAAAGCTTATATGTATCCATGCACATAAATTACATTGAAATTGGCAATTAATGATTGAACAATGTGAGTGCAATAGAAAAGCTATGATGTGAGCTCAATATGCCACACAGACTCCTCTAAAATCTCCTTTATATCTCCCATACTCCACGCGACTAGATAGTCCTCTTTTATAGCCTTTTGTTGGAGCCAAGATTCAAGTTTGGATTTGAATTTTTACCTAAATGTGTTCCAAAGTTTTAGGACTTGATTTTCCATAAATCCTCACCAAATAATTTGTGGAAAGATTCTCCTAAGAAGTCATAATTGGAAGTGATTCCACTTATGCACTTTTACAAGGAGTAAAATTCAATCTTTTACAAGAGATCACTCATGTGCTAATACATGAATGAACATATGACCTTTAGGATAAGTGATCAAGCATTGAAGCTTGGAATAATTGCACCAACAATGTGGATGATGAGACAACATAAGATTGTGGATTCCTACCTTCTATTTGTGGAGAAACTATCAAGGGAGCACTAGATTGTGCCCTCAATCTAGAGTAGAAAAGATTTTGGAATTATAGTTTCAATTACAAAATCACTCATGTAGGGAAAATAATAAAAGAATATGTAGCTGATACACGAAGTCCCACAACCTAGGAATAATAGGTATGGAAAAGATGACTAGAGATGATACAAGAGATCTTACAACCTGGGATCATAGGTATGAAACAAGATATTTGGATTGTAAGAACTCCCTTCAGGGAGATGAACTATATAACTCAATAAGATCTCTTAGTATGAGATTACAACAAGACACAATAGGATGTCCTAGACACTAGATTAGACAAGAGTAGAACAAGGCACAAGAGTAGAACTAGAATAGGAACTTGGAAAGTACTTACTTGGAGATCACAACTTCTTGAGCTCCCAAGACTGGCATTGGCAAGATTGAGGATGTATATGGCCAAGCCCTACTTATATAGGTGTTCAAAGTTAGTTATCAAAGGTCTTTCAAAGGTGGTTGACTTGATGATGTTATCAATGATGTCATCAATCCCAACAAGACTTCTAGATATAGAATCTAGCAAGTACATAGTCGATCATAGGGTTTTGGCACATTCTGGGTGCAATGGAAGCATTCGTTTCCCAAACTATGAAGCAATCATGAGATATAGAGAGTCACATGGAATCTAAGATTCAAGATTGTTTCCTTTGTCCATGACATCACCTCCATCTCACGCGACGAATTCCACAAGGAGCCGTCATGTTCTCTAGTCTCCACTTCATTGGACTTTTGATATGAAATTCTTAAAAATTTTCAAGTGCTCTTTGAAGGTTCCCAAGTGTGATCACTGATGTCATAACCTTTCCAATCCTCCTATCTTCCTTGGGATATTATCAAATCTAGGACATACTCGACTTCAAATTCTTAATGGTCATGAATCTTGATAGGTGTTGAAGGACAGGGTCTCTCCCCCCTCAATGGTAAAATATGATATTGTTCCAAGATGGGCACATGGAAAATTGGATGTATTTGCATGCTACTTGATTCACCCGTCCTGTTCGTCCATTAATTTGTGGATGATTGGCTATAGATAGTTAAAGTTGGACACTAAGGAGCTTCGAAAGACTATTCCAAAAGGTGGATATGATCTATGGACCTAGATCACTCACAATATCATCAGGAAATCCATGAAACCTAAAGATGTATTTGAGAAAAAGTTTGGTAGTGGTTGCACCTTTGATTGCCTTTGTAGTTGGAATGAAGTGTGCCATCTTTGTAAATCTATCCACTATAACAAGACTACCATCATACTTATTGGACTTTGGTAGATCTGTGATGAAATCCATAGATAATGAAGCCCATGTACTTTTTAGAATAGGTAAAGGTTGCAAGCGCCCATTCTATGTCACGGTACCTTTCCTTGACCTCCTTCCACATTTGAGGCCATAAAAAACTCCTTGATATGAGCTCTATTGTTTTATTTAGTTCAAAATGTCCTACTACAAGATTGTCATGCCATTGTTGAAGTACTTGGATCTTGGGCTTTCTTAGAGGGACATACAACAGGTTGTTATAGAATAATAACCCATCCTTTTGCTGGAACTCATTAGCTTCTTGAAATTTCCTTCTTGAATTTTTTGTCTTGATGTTATAAAACAATTCATTATGTGTTAGTCTCTCATGAATCAAATGAATCAAAGCTAAATCTTCATTATAAATTGAAGAAATAACTACTAATAGGAGTTGTTCATTCTTGCGTAATACACTCTCTTGTTGATCAAAGGCCTCTTCTTGACAAGGCATTTGACTGACACTGCTAACATCGAGTGTGGAGAAATTTCACTCCAATACACTTCAATATACGCAACAGAAGTTAGAGAACCTCTTCCAGAATCTGCCCTATAAGACACATGCTTACTACAACCTGATTCAGACACAAGTCAGAGATCCAATAACTCTGAAAACTATTCCACACATAATAGACACTTATAGCTTTCTAACAAGCTATAGAACACTTCATTTGGAGTTCATATGACCAGGTAACCGACTGTCCAAAGTTAGACTACCTGTCAACTCAGGTTTGGTAGAAACCTGAGGTTCACAAGAAATGTTCCTTGTAACTACTCGAGAATGATCTGATAGAGATATTTGAGAGCCAGAGAGTATTAGAGATAAAACTTCCAACAAGATATCATATGCATTAATTGGATAAGTACATAGAGAGATATGACCTTCACAAAGTGGCTATGTACAAACAAGGTATGTGGCTGGAATACATTTATGCCTTCTAGCATCCAAATGAGGTACCTTCTGATATCCATTGGTGAGAGAATGACCAGCATATGCTTCCACACCATCTCATTGTCATCTCCATAAATTTTCATGTTCAAATGAGCTCTTTATATAGAGCTATGGGTATGGGACTTTTCACCTACCCTTCATCGTCTCTCACCTCTTCACTTTCGACTTCTTGGCCTTTGTTCTTCCATTGCCTTGGGTGGCTTTTGGTGCTCCATATCACTCTATATGGATAAGATCATGACTTTTTTGAGTATTCCATCTCTCTTTTTATATTTTGGCTTTTACCTAAGCCATAAATACATTTTCCCTTTTTAATTCAACACTCTACTCTAGGGTTAAGAGTGTAGGCTTTACATTTTTAGGGCTAACTTCATTTTGAGCTTACAACAAATACATAAATGATCAAGAGGTACATAATGAAGGGTGAGTATGTGTCAAGCCTCAAAATTGGAGCTTGCATTTGTTCCATAATTTTCAACACTCCCCCTTAAGCTACAATTGGGAGTCCATGCTACTCTCCAATTCTCCTCCTCTTTGTCGTTCACTTCTTTTGCCCTTGTATCTCTTCCTTTGATTGCTTGGTGATCTTCCTTCTTTTCTTTGAAGCTCCTTTGGATTCTCTTCAGCTTCATCCTTTCTTCTTTGGCTCTTTGCAAGAGCTCTTCTTCAATCCCTAGCATAAACATGCTTCATACAACTCATAGAATTAAATGAGATCACCTTAGATGTACATATCCTTGTTGCTTCACTCTCTCCTTCTTTGTTGTCCTCTCTTTGTAACTTCATGGCTTCATGGCTTCTCTCTTCTTTGCATGCTTCTCTTTGATCCTCCTTTGTCTTTGGATCATCTTTGACTTTGCTTTTGGGTGCAATCTTTGCATCTCCTTTTGACATCGTCATGCTTTTCATGCTTTCTTCTAACTCAACTCCTTTTGTGCATCGTGGCTGCTCCTTGCCATCTTGACACTCCTTTAATCTAGGTGGATCCTCTTAGTGCTTTGATTTACCTTTGATGGCTGCTCTTACTCTTTCTTTGGATCTTCCAAATCTGAAATTTGGTTTGACTCCTCTTTCTCTTCTTGGACTCTTTTTGGATCTTCCAATGCTTGCAAGTTAACTCCCCCTTCCTTCATAATCTTTACTCCATTCTTCATGGCTGATTTTATACCTGCAAAATCAACAATGGAATGATCATATATGAACTCTTTCATGAGTTCCTTTCATGTGAAGCATTCATAGCTTCCACATCTTCCAAGCTTTCTTCATCACCTACAAAACAACACAAGAAATTCTCAATGTGAACAATGGTGCCTCATGCACCTACAAGGGTTGCCATGTGTCTTGGGATGGTCTTACTTTCCCTTAAATAGGCTTGCCATTCCTCTTTGAATGGTCTTACTTGCCATAGGGTTGCCACTCCTCTTGGGTGGTCTTACTTGCCTCAACCTTTCACTAGACCTTCACTTGGTCTATGGTGCTTCTTGCACCTAACATAGGCTTGCCATTCCTCTTGGGATGGTCTTACTTGTCTCATATAGACTTGCCATTCCTCTTTGTATGGTCTTACTTTCCATAGGCTTGCTACTCTCTTTTGGTGGTCTTACTAGCCTCATCTTTTCACAATACATTCATATGATTTATGCTTGGAATTTACCACCACACATAATGTGGATTTTTCAAAACCTTTACCTCAGCCCTTAGCATTGCAAAAGGTCTAGGTTACCTTCTTCAACTTCAGCCATTTTGTCACACTTTGCATGAGTGACTCTTTCTTCTACCTTGCACTTTGCTTGTGCTAACACCATGGGGAGTATCCTCAAGTCTTTGTTGAGTCTTCAACACTTCATGGTAGCCCTTAACTTGGAGTCTTCTACTCCTCCTTTGTTGGGAAGCTCAATTTTAGGCTTCACCTTTGTCCATCTTCAGCTTGGGTTCAATCTTCAAGTGCACACACTATATTTTTGACAACCTTTGAGCTTGGGCTCCTTCCTTCACTTTGGCTCCAAGCTTTGCATCCTTGCTTTTTCCAAACTTTGCCAATCTTTTCTTTGGCTTGTACAATAGAAGCATTACATTCACTTGATGTATCTAAACTCAAGAATCAAATGATGTTAGTCATAATAACATAAGCATACATATTTGCTTTTTCAAATTTATCTCAATGGGCTTTATCCACAACAAGATACATCCACAAATTTCATACATGGCAGCCTTGCATCTTACCAATCTTTATGGCATCCAAACACATGTACTTTCAGCTCATCTATGGATGAACATGACCAATCTTTGAAGCTTTAATATCATGCTAACAATCACATATAAGCATGCATGCAAATCACCAATCATTTGAGCTTATCTTTAGCCCAGTTTATGCCAATTTATATGGCTGCATAAAGCTGCAAATTTTTAGCTTGTATAGGCTTTATAAATTAGCCTATTACTCATCCATACATCATGGATCATACATATATATTCTCTTTGACCACACATGCATACATTCTTTCATGATAGACATCAGTAATCAACTCTAAAGTCTCTTTATATTCAGCCTTCACATCATACAAACTTGCACTTCATTCAATTGAGTGCAATACCTCAAACATGCATACAATATTCATATGCAACTATATGTAGTTGCCCATCCAAGATTCTTTGCTTGAATCTTCATCTCCTTCTATTGACTACTTATAAATCCTCAACCAAGTGATTAGTATCAATTATAGCATTCTTCAATGATCAAGAATCTATAGAAGAGAGTAGGACAAGAGAGTGTATAACATAAAAATGCATAAAGCAACAAATTCTCTTACATACTGAAAGCTTTATCGCAATAGCTTTTCCAATGCACACTCCATGGGCTCATAGCTACAAGCTTTCCTTTGCCATCTCTACATCTTCTTCAAGATCTCTTTGTGCATTTAAGGGCTTCACTCCCAATGCTCTACAACAAAATCTATGATACCAAAATGTGGAGAAATTTCACTCCCATACACTTCAATACAGGCAGCGAAAGTTAGAGAACCTCTTCTAGAATCTGCCTTGTAAGACACATGCTTACTAAAACCTGATTCAGTCACAAGTCAGAGATCCAATGGCTTTGCAAATTGGTCCACACACACTAGACACTTATAGATTTCTAAGAAGCTATAGAACACTCCATTGGAGTTCATATGAGAGGTAACCGACTGTCCAAAGCTAGACTACCTGTCCACTCAGGTTTAGCAAAAAACTGAGGTTCACATGAAATGTTCCCAGTAACTATTAGATAATGATCTGATATAGATATTTGCGAGCCACTAAGTATTAGAGATAAGCTTTCCAAGAAGATATCATATTCATTAATTGGATAAGTACATAGAGAGATATGACCTTCACAAGGAGGTTGTGTACAAACAAGGTATGCGGCTAGAATACCTTTATGCCTTCTAGCATCCAAATGAGGTACCTTTTGATATCCATTGGTGAGAGAATGACCAACATATGCTTCCACACCATCTCATTGTCATCTCCACAAATTATAATGTTCAAATGAGCTCTTTATATAGAGCTATGGCTATGGGACTTTTCACCTACCCTTCATCGTCTCTCACCTCTTGACTTTCGAGTTCTTGGCCTTTGTCCTTCCATTGCCTTGGGTGGCTTTTGGTGCTCCATATCACTCTATATGGATAAGGTCACGAATTTTGTGAGTATTCCATCTCTTTATTTATATTTTGGCTTTTACCTGAGCTATAAATACATTTTCCCTTTTTAATTCAACACTCTACTCTAAGGTTAAGAGTGTAAGCTTTACATTTTTAGGGCTAGCTTCATTTTGAGCTTACAACAAATACATAAATGATGAAGAGGTACATAATGAAGGGTGAGTATGTGTCAAGCCTCACAATTGGAGCTTGCACATGTTCCATAATTTTCAACACTCCCCCTCAAGCTACAATTGGAAGTCCATGCTACTCTCCAATTCTCCTCCTCTTTATCCTACACTTCTTTTGCCCTTGTATCTCTTCCTTTGATTGCTTGGTGATCTTCTTTCTTTTCTTTGAAGCTTCTTTGGCTTCTCTTCAGCTTCATCCTTTCTTCTTTGGCTCTTTGCAAGAGCTCTTCTTCAATCCCTAGCATAAACATGCTTCATACAACTCATAGAATTAAATGAGATCACCTTAGATGTACATATCCTTGTTGCTTCACTCTCTTTTGCTTTGTTGTCCTCTCTTTGTAACTTCATGGCTTCATGGCTTCTCTCTTCTTTGCATGCTTCTCTTTGATCCTCCTTTGTCTTTGGATCATCTTTGACTTTGTTTTTGGGTGCAATCTTTGCATCTCCTTTTGACATCGTCATGGTTGTCATGCTTTCTTCTAACTCAACTCCTTTTGTGCATCATGGCTGCTCCTTGCCATCTTGACACTCCTTTAATCTAGGTGGATCCTCCTAGTGCTTTGATTTACCTTTGATGGCTAATCTTAATCTTTCTTTGGCTCTTCCAAATCTGAAATTTGGTTTGACTCCTCTTTCTCTTCTTGGACTCTTTTTGGATCTTCCAATCCTTGCAAGCTAACTCCCCCTTCCTTCATAATCTTTACTCCATTCTTCATGGCTGATTTTATACCTGCAAAATCAACAATGGACTGATCATATATGAACTCTTTCATGAGTTCCTTTCATGTGAAGCATTCATAGCTTCCACATCTTCCAAGCTTTCTTCATCACCTACAAAACAACACAAGAAATTCTCAATGTGAACAATGGTGCCTCATGCACCTACAAGGGTTGCCATGCCTCTTGGGATGGTCTTACTTTCCCTTAAATAGGCTTGCCATTCCTCTTTGAATGGTCTTACTTGCCATAGGCTTGCCACTCCTCTTGGGTGGTCTTACTTGCCTCAACCTTTCACTAGACCTTCACTTGTTCTATGGTGCTTCTTGCACCTAACATAGGCTTGCCATTCCTCTTGGGATGGTCTTACTTGCTTCATATAGACTTGCCATTCCTCTTTGAATGGTCTTACTTTCCATAGGCTTGCCACTCTCTTTTGGTGGTCTTACTAGCCTCATCTTTTCACAATACATTCATATGATTTATGCTTGGAATTTACCACCACACATAATGTGGATTTCTCAAAACCTTTACCTCAGCCCTTAGCATTGCAAAAGGTCTAGTTTACCTTCTTCAACTTCAGCCATTTTGTCACACTTTGCATGAGTGACTCTTTCTTCTACCTTGCACTTTGCTTGTGCTCACACCATGGGGAGTATCCTCAAGTCTTTGTTGAGTCTTCAACACTTCATGGAAGCCCTTAACTTGGAGTCTTCTACTCCTCCTTTGTTGGGAGGCTCAATTTTAGGCTTCACCTTTGTCCATCTTCAGCTTGGGTTCAATCTTCAAGTGCACACACTATATTTTTGACAACCTTTGAGCTTGGGCTCCTTCCTTCACTTTGGCTCCAAGCTTTGCATCCTTGCTTTCTCCAAGCTTTGCCAATCTTTTCTTTGGCTTGTACAATAGAAGCATTACATTCACTTGATGTATCTAAACTCAAGAATCAAATGATGTTATTCATCATAACATAAGCATACATATTTGCTTTTTCAAATTTATCTCAATGGGTTTTATCCACAACAAGATACATCCACAAATTTCATACATGGCAGCCTTGCATCTTACCAATCTTTATGGCATCCAAACACATGTACTTCTAGCTCATCTATGGCTGAACATGACCAACCTTTGAAGCATTAATATCATGCTAACAATCACATATAAGCATGCATGCAAATCACCAATCATTTGAGCTTATCTTCAGCCCACTTTATGCCAATTTATATGGCTGCATAAACCTGCAAATTTTCAGCTTGTATAGGCTTTATAAATTAGGCTATTACTCATCCATACATAATGGATCATACATATATATTCTCTTTGACCACACATGCATACATTCTTTCATGATAGACATCACTAATCAACTCTAAAGTCTCTTTATATTCAGCCTTCACATCATACAAACTTGCACTTCATTCAATTGAGTGCAATACCTCAAACATGCATACAATATTCATATGCAACTATATGTAGTTGCCCATCCAAGATTCTTTGCTTGAATCTTCATCTCCTTCTATTGACTACTTATAAATCCTCAACCAAGTGATTAGTATCACTTATAGCATGCTTCAATGATCAAGAATCTATAGAAGAGAGTAGGACAAGAGAATGCATAAAGCAACAAATTCTCTTACATACTGAAAGCTTTATCGCAATAGCTTTTCCAATGCACACTCCATGGGCTCATAGCTCCAAGCTTTCCTTTGCCATCTCTACATCTTCTTCAATATCTCTTTGTGCATTTAAGGGCTTCACTCCCAATGCTCTGCAACAAAAGCTCTGATACCAAAATGTGGAGAAATTTCACTCCAATACACTTCAATACACGCAGCGAAAGTTAGAGAACCTCTTCTAGAATCTGCCTTGTAAGAAACATGCTTACTAAAACATGAATCAGTCACAAGTCAGAGATCCAATGGCTCTGCAAATTGGTCCACACACAGTAGACACTTATAGATTTCTAAGAAGCTATAGAACACTCCATTTGGAGTTCATATGAGAGGTGACCGACTGTCCAAAGTTAGACTACCTGTCAACTCAGGTTTAGTAGAAAACTGAGGTTCACATGAAATGTTCCCAGTAACTAGTAGAGAATGATCTGATAGACATATTTGAGAATCAATGAGTATTAGAGATAAGCTTTCCAACAAGATATCATATGCATTAATTGGATGAGTACATAGAGAGATATGACCTTCACAAGGTGGTTGTGTACAAACAAGGTATGCGGCTAGAATAGCTTTATGCCTTCTAGCATCCAAATGAGGTACCTTCTGATATCCATTTGTGAGAGAATGACCAACATATGCTTCCACACCATCTCATTGTCATCTCTACAAATTATCACGTTCAAATGAGCTCTTTATATAGAGCTATGGGTATGGGACTTTTCACCTACCCTTCATCGTCTCTCACCTCTTGACTTTCGACTTCTTGGCCTTTGTCCTTCCATTGCCTTGGGTGGCTTTTGATGCTCCATATCACTCTATATGGATAAGGTCACGACTTTTTTGAGTATTCCATCTCGCTTTTTATATTTTGGCTTTTACCTAAGCCATAAATACATTTTCCCTTTTTAATTCAACACTGTACTCTAAGGTTAAGAGTGTAGGCTTTACATTTTTAGGGCTAGCTTCATTTTGAGCTTACAAAAAATATATAAATGATGAAGAGGTACATAATGAAGGGTGAGTATGTGTCAAGCCTCACAATTGGAGCTTGCACATGTTCATAATTTTCGACATCGAGGATGGTATGTGATGACAAAGTTGAATCTAGATAAAAAGTTACTCCATCGAGATTGCATCCTATTGAGCATGCGGGTTGTCATAAAATACTCCAAATTTTTATGATCTATATACACAATAACTTCATGGGCATTTCCTTCTAGAACATGATGCAAGGTATCAAATGCATCCACTAATGCAAGAATTTCTTTATCATGGATTTCATAATTAATCTACGGAGGGGAGAATTTTCTTGAGTGATATGCAATTGGATGTAGGTCTTCATCATCTCCATGTTCGGATAGAATGGCCCCTAAGGCAAAGTTTGATGCATCTATCCCTAGGAAGGAGGGCTTGGTAGCATCAAGATGAAGAAGAATTGGAGAAGTGGTGAATGCTGATTTCAAGGTCTAGAAGGATCTTTTTGCTTCTTTGGTCCATGATAATTTTGCATTTCTTATAAGTTTTGTGAGAGATGTGAGTAAATTCTTATGAATATCTTATGAAAATTGGCAAAACCTAGAAAACATTCTACATCTCAAACACATGAAGTTGGTTTTCTATCAAGGATTCTCTCAATCTTCTTAGGGTTCGGAAAGATTCCTTTCTATGATAAAATGTATCCCAAAAATTCCACTTCTATATGATGGAAAGAGCAATTCTCCAATTTTTCATATGAACCTTTTTCTCTTAATTCCTCTAGGACTATCTTTACATGACATTCATGATCCTCTATATTTTTGGAGAATATCAAGATTTCATTGAGGTATATTGCCACAAAAGCATCTAAATACTCTCAAAAAATATCATTCATCATAAGCTGGAAGACCGCTCTAGCATTTGTGAGGCCGAATGGCATAACTACATATTCAAAATGCCCACACCTTGTTCGAAATGCTATTTTACATTTGTTTCCTTCGGTGACAGTCTGTAGAATGGTCCAACGGGTGGTTATGCTCATCTTGGATAGTTTGTAGATTGTTTCAATGGGTGGTTGTGCTCCCTCTTGAAGTTCTATGGAAAAATCATAAGGTTTGTGCTCTAGGAGGATATCTGCATTCTTCTTTTCGAAAACATCTTCAAAACCTTGGTACTGATTGGGTAGCTACACTCGATCATCTTTCTTGGATTCTTGAATTGTTATGGCATAGATCATATATGTCAGTTCCTTTCCTACTACATGCATCAAGGCTTTGGATATTACATATGTAGAAGAACATCTCGACGAGTGGTTTTATTCTTCTTCCAATCGATGTTTGGATTATGTTTCTTTAGCTAGAGTATTCCAATGATAGTAGGATTTGTTGGACTCAATAGTACATTGAGACATATGTGGGAATTTTAGTCACTAAGGTGTACTCTTAATGGTGTGGTTTCCATGGTCATATTCCTAGATGCTAGAGGACATCCATCTACTACTTCAGCTACCACTAGTTTGTTCTTATGAAGTACTTGAATCTTTTTTTCTTAACCACTCCTTCATCGATGAAACATGAGGAGGATCTTCAATCTACTAGGGCTATAAGGGAAAGTTCCTTCTTAGGCATGATTAACTTGACAAGGGCTAGACATGTTTCTATGGGTATCATTAGAATTATGAGACCATTTCTTATATCATGGTCTGAGTGTACATTCTTCTTTACAATTGTACTTCCTTGTCACCCTGCTCTACAAGCGTGACTGCAACTCTAAAGTGTTTTCTCTTGATGGGACAGTTAACTAAAATATGGCCAAGGTTTCTACAATAGAGACATAACCTGATATCTCTCCTTCTTTGTTTCTCTTGTAGGATTAGAGGCTAGAACCTAGTTATGTCTATTTGCAAAGTTTTAGTCATAGGATCTTCTCTAGGAGAGGGTTGGAAGGGTTTCCATTGGTGAAGTCTTCTCTCTACTTGTTTTTCTTGTTTCATTTCAAAAGGGGAGTTATCACATTGAATGGCTTGGGTGATGTATTCATTCAATGTATTCACCTTTGGCATTGTGGGTAGAAGGTCCTTCACATCATCTCTTAAACCCCATCTAGATTGGTTTATAAAATAATCTTGGTGCCAGGTGAGATTGCATATCAATTTCCTAAATTATGATGCATAGGTAGAGGCACGATGGTTACCTTGATATAGCTTTCGGACTTTTGATTTTTGCCACTTAACTCATGTGTGCATCTCCAAATGTGGTGGTGAGCTCTCAATGAAACCCCTCATAGGCATGAAGTACTACCATATCCTTCTCCAAGGTTGGGGTGAACCATGATAATAATTGACCATAGAGCAAGGTTCCAATAAATTTGACCTTGGATGCATCATTAGGGTATCTATTATGCTACATATGGATTTACAATTTGACTTGTTCATTGGACCCGTATAGTTTCGTGCAATCACCATTGAACTTTTATGGCATGCAAAATCTTGGGTTCCTTCATGAGGGATGAACTTGTACGTTGGTCCACTTGGATGCTTCCTTGATTTGTTGAAGATTCCCCATTAGTTCTTGTAAATCCTGGATCAGTGTTTCTAGATGTACTAGATGTCCCATCTTGACTTGTGTCTCTCAATGAGGTAGGTCCTCAACTTGTCACTAGAGACTTTAAAGTGATGTCACGTTCTATTCAAATGTGTTATACATGATGCCTATTCTTGGATATAAGCTGCTCTTTCCAAAATGTCAGGGGAGCACTAGATTGTGCCCTCTAACTAGACTAGACAAGATTTTGGAATTATACATTTGATTATGAAATCATCCATGTAGGAAAACTACAAGAAGTCCCACAACCCAAGACTCCTAAGTATGGAAAACTCAACTAGAGATGATACAAGAGATCTCACAACTCGGGATCATGAGTATGAAACAAGATATCTGGATTACAAGAACCCCCTTCAAGGAGATGAACTAGATATAAGAAATAACTTGACAAGATCTCATATGACAAGCTTACAACATGACACAATAGGAAGTCACATGGAATATGAGATTTAGGACTGTTTCCTTTGTCCATGATAGAAATTGCAATCTTGTGGATTGGAGTAGGGTGTTGTGAAGTCTCTCATATAATTGTTGGAGAAACAATCACTAACTGGACATATATTTGAAGGTCAAATCTTAGGAAGAAAACCCCATGCCTATGTGAAGGGACAAATTCACAAATGTATTATACTTGTATAGTTAGTTCACTTTAGTTCTAGAAGTTTTTCAAAAGTTACGAGAATGAGAAAATCTATATAAGTTAGTTTGTATCAACTGACGCGGTGAGAGAGAGAATAGAGAGAAGAAGAAGGAGTTCATTTATACGACTGTGTATAGTCGGGATTCTCTGAGTGAGAAAGCATCTATAAAACTTCTGAGTTTTTTATAGTTATGAGAAGAACTGAGTAAAGTTCTGTGTATGAGCCTCTCTCCATCATCTCCATGATTACCTACTGTGTGATGAGTTACAAAGATCAAGTTTTCCAAGCAACTCGATGCCTGGCATCGAATCTCTGTTGATAAGTCATATTTTCTTTTATATTTTTCATTCAGTACTGAAGTGTTTGAAAAACATGATGTTGTTGGAGCAACTCGATGCCTGGCATCGAATTCCAGTTGATAAGTCATATTGTGAGTGTGCATGAAATCACCTATAGTGTTGGTGTCCAGAAGATCAAGACTTTATGCGGGAAGTCGATGCCCGGCATCGAATTCCTGCTGAAAAGTGGCCAAAAACGTCCCAAGTCGATGCCCGGCATCGAATTCTCGTTGCAAGTCGATGCTATGCATCGAATTCTAATTTTAAACAGGCGCTCTTACTAAAACAGGCAAGTTTTCCAGTTTTGGAAGGTCATACAGGGTCATTTTGTGAGGGCCATAACTTGAGTTCTAGAGCTCCGTTTGATGCATATGATAGCTTGTTGGAAAGCTCTACTCTTGTAGTTTCAGCCTATAAAGTTTCATGGAGAAAGCATACTTGAGCTAGGAGAAATTAGCAAAATACTGAAGGTATGTCATTTCAGTGACTAGGAATTTCTGTAGAAGCAAAGTTCTTACTTTAGGCTATCATTTCTCAAAGTTTGGAGTGGCAATGAGTTAATGGTGACCATAGAGGTGTTCTAGTGTCACATTAATTCATTTCTTGTGGTGTTTCATACATCAACAAGTGGTATCAGAGCAGAAAGATTCTCGAGAGAAGAAGACGACAAAGGTACGAGAAGTTTTGTAAAGTTTTCCATTAAAGTTTGAAAGGTGAAGCATTTGAAGACACAAGGCATCAAAAGGTTACTTCAAAAGTATCCTCATACACAAAGAACTTCAAAAGGTATTATCCTTTATCCTTTAAGCTCACAGGTTGCAGCAGAAGAAAAGAACTATGGCAGATCATATTTCCATTGACAAACTGGACAGAGATAATTACCCCGCATGGGTAATGAGAATGGAAGCCTTACTTATGAGTAAGGATCTCATGGTATATGTAACAGGTGAAGAAGAGAAGCCAGTATTTGAAGATGAAAGCCGACCAAAGAAAGAAGAACTTGATGCTTTAAAGCATTGGCAGAAGAAGGATGCAAGTGCAAAAGCCTACATCTACAATACAATCTCAGATCATTTGCTACCACACATCAGAGGATTGGAATCATCAGAAGATATATGGAATGCATTGGAATATCATTTCCAAAGCACTACTAAAGCACGAAAAGCAAGTCTATGGTCAGAGTTTACAACATTCAAGAAGAAGCCAAGTCAAACCATTAGTGATTATGTCACTAAGATGAAGGATCTAGCAGATAGTCTTGGATCCATAGATGAAGATGTTGAAGATCACAGATTGATTGCTCAACTACTTGCAGGCTTGAGAGGGGATGAAAGGTGGAAACCTTTTGTCTTATCAACAGAACTTTCATTAAATCATTATGTTCCAGATTTGAACCAGTTGCTTGGTTTGATGCTCACATATGAGCAAGACTTGAAGGGAGATGGAGATAAAGGACAAAGTTCTGCAATGTACATGAAGAACAAGAAGAAAGGAGATAAAGGTAAAGCAAAGGATGAAGAGGAGTCTAGTTCTCAAGCTTATTATGCAAGAGGTAAAGGCACTGGTAGAGGAAGAGCAAGAGGTTTTGGAAGAGGAAGAGGTGATCAAAATAACAACAAAAAGGCTTGCTGGATCTGTGGATTGAGTAATCATTTGGCTCATGACTGTTGGCACAACCAACAAGGATCAAACCAGAATCAAAACAACAATAGCAGAGGTCGAGGTGGAAGATATCAAAGTAATTTTCAAAGAGGTAGACAAAGTCAAAGAGGAGGCTATGGTAGAGGTGGAGGAAGAAGTTGGGGACAGAATCAATCCTACAACACCACCTACTACAACTATGCAAATGACACACAGAATGAAAGTCATACATCATTGATGATGAATTCAATCAGCACATCAGACAAAGAAGATCTAAAGGTATTTTACATTGACTCTGGATGTTCTAATCATTTGTCAGGAAACATAGAATTGATGTCAGATTTGGAAAAAGGCATTTCTAGTCACACAGTTCAAACTGGTGATAATACAAGACATAGTGTACATTCAATTGGAAAAGTGAAATGCAAGAGTGGAGCAGATTTGCTAACCAATGTTTTGTATGTTCCTACAATACCTAAAAACTTGATTAGTGTGGGACAGATAGTTGAAAAAGGTTTTCAAGTCAGGTTTACAAATGAAGGAGTATTTGTGGAAGATCCAGAGAATGGATATAATCAGATTGTCTCTGGTAAGAAAGAAGGTAGACTCTTTACTTTAAGAGTGCAAGGGAACATTGGTCAAGCTTTGCTCACACATGGTGAAGCAGTGATTACAGAACTTGATCTCTGGCATAAGAGATTAGGTCATTTCAATGAAAGAGGAATTAAAGCTATGGTTGCTAATCAGTCTGTACTAGGACTACCAAATGTGCAAAGTCAACATATGGTTTATAAATGTGAAGCATGTCAAATGGGTAAAGCACACAGGTTACCATTTCAGAAGAAAGGATTCAAACATGATGGAGTACTTGAGCTCATTCATACAGATGTATGGGGACCAACAAAAGAAGGATCTATCAGTGGCTCAAGGTACTATGTTCTTTTCATTGATGATGCTACAAGATGGATAACATTATATGTTTTGAAGGAAAGATCAGAAGTGTTTGGAGCTTTCAAGCATTTTCATGCATATGCAGAGAGAGTCACAGGTCAAAAGCTTAAGAGACTGAGGTCTGATGGAGGGGGAGAATACTTCTCCCAAGAGTTCAATGATTATCTTTGGAATGCAGGTATTAAGAGAGAAATAACTTGCAGGTATACACCACAACAAAATGGTGTAGCAGAAAGAAGGAACAGGACTTTGGTTGAGTTTGCTAGAGCTATGTTGAAGGAGAAGAATTGTCCAAATTATCTTTGGGCTGAAGCTGTAAATACAGCTACATATCTTGTGAATAGATTACCATGTGCAGCTCTGAATGGAATGACTCCATATGAAGCTTGGTGGGGTAAGAAACCAACACTAGATCATTGTAGAGTGTTTGGATCAATTGCATATGCTTATGTGCCATCACAACTTAGGCATAAACTTGAACCAAAGGCAGAAAAATATGTGTTCATTGGTTATGATGAAAAGCAGATGGGTTACAGATTGTGGAATCCTCTAACCAAACAATTTATTGTTTCTAGAGATGTTACATTTGATGAACAGAAAAGTTGGTATGCAGATCAAAGTCATACAGCTGAAGAATTTGAAGAAGAGGTAAGAAGATGTGAGAAAGTAAAATCAATTGTGCAGGTGAATAGAGATGAAGACTATATGCAAGCAAGTACATCCAGAAGTGGATTAACAAGAAGGAATGAAGAAGCTCCTATATTTGATGAAGAAGTGTATCAAGACACATATGAAGAATGTGAACCAAGAAGGTCAAGCAGGACAAGGAGACAACCAGAAAGGTATTCTTATGATACTTCTTACATAACTCAGAAGAACTATGCATATATGGTCAAAGATGATGAAGAACCTCAGAACTATGATGAAGCTAAAGGTAAGAAGCAATGGGAAGAAGCAATGAAGGAAGATTTCAATGCACTGGAGGAGAACAAGACATGGGAACTTGTTCCTAAACCAAATGTTAAGAAGGTTATTGGAAATAAATGGGTTTATAAAGTGAAGAAGCTTGCAGATGGAAGTATAGCCAGATACAAAGCTAGATTGGTGGTGAAAGGCTATGCCCAGACCTATGGCATAGATTATGATGAGACATTCAGTCCCGTAGCTAAGATGTCAACTATAAGGACAATCATTGCTATTGCAGCTTCAAAAGGATGGACTCTAAGTCAATTGGATATAAAAAATGCATTCTTGAATGGATACATATCAGATGAGGTATACATGGAACAACCTCAAGGGTTTATAGATTCCAGGTATCCAAATTTTGTTTGCAGGTTGAGAAGAGCATTGTATGGATTGAAGCAAGCTCCAAGAGCTTGGAACTATAGACTGGTAAAGTATCTCAATGATCTTGGATATCAAAGTTCAAAAGCAGACCCAAGTCTACTTATCAGAAGAACAGAGGAAGGTACAATCTACATTTGTATTTATGTAGATGACATTATAATCACAGGTACTTCAGATGAAGGAATCAAGGAGGTAAAGAGATTGCTTGAAAAAGAATTCAAGATCAGTGACCTAGGAAAGTTATCATACTTTCTTGGAATGGAAGTCACTTATACAGATCATGGCATATATGTATCACAAGAAAGGTATCTTCTAAATCTATTGAAGAAGTTTGATATGGAAAATTGCAGAGAAGCTTCAACTCCACTTGAAGTTAATCACAAGCTCAGTAAATATGATGGTGCAGACTACAAAGATATGAGGAAGTATCAATCTTTTGTGGGTAGTTTGATTTATGCTACACTAACAAGACCTGATCTTAGTTATGCAGTGGGAGTTTTGTCACAATTCATGCATTGTCCAAAGGACCCACATTGGATTGCAGGTCAAAGAGTTCTCAGATATATCAAAGGAACTATAAAGGAAGGATTATATTATCCTTTTACATCAGATTTGAAGTTGAGAGCCTATAGTGATTCAGATTGGGCAGGTAATCAAGATGACAGGAGATCAACTCATGGTTACATGATATACATTGGTGATAAGCTTGTAAGTTGGTGTTCCAAGAAACAACATACAGTAGCATTATCATCAACTGAAGCAGAGTACAAAGGACTTGTGGAAGCAGCTAAGGAAGTCATATGGATGCAGACATTGTTCAAGAGCTTAGGCATTGATCAAGGTACACCTACAATACATGGAGATAATATGAGTTCACTTTATCTTGCAGCAAATCCAGTTTTTCATGCAAGGACAAAGCACATAGAGATACAGTATCATTTTCTCAGAGAAAAGGTAATGGAGAAGGAGATTGAAGTGGAGTATATTTCTACTAAAGATCAGTTAGCAGACATAATGACAAAGAGCTTGGATGGTGTGAAGACCAGCAGATTTAAAAGCATGGCAGGAGTAAAAGAAAAGAAGAAGATATGAAGAAACAGGGAATGTCAATTAGTGATTGAGGGGGAGCTGTTGGAGAAACAATCACTAACTGGACATATATTTGAAGGTCAAATCTTAGGAAGAAAACCCCATGCCTATGTGAAGGGACAAATTCACAAATGTATTATACTTGTATAGTTAGTTCACTTTAGTTCTAGAAGTTTTTCAAAAGTTACGAGAATGAGAAAGTCTATATAAGTTAGTTTGTATCAATTGACGCGGTGAGAGAGAGAATAGAGAGAAGAAGAAGGAGTTCATTTATACGACTGTGTATAGTCGGGATTCTCTGAGTGAGAAAGCATCTGTAAAACTTCTGAGTTTTTTATAGTTATGAGAAGAACTGAGTAAAGTTCTGTGTATGAGCCTCTCTCCATCATCTCCATGATTACCTACTGTGTGATGAGTTACAAAGATCAAGTTTTCCAAGCAACTCGATGCCTGGCATCGAATCTCTGTTGATAAGTCATATTTTCTTTTATATTTTTCATTCAGTACTGAAGTGTTTGAAAAACATGATGTTGTTGGAGCAACTCGATGCCTGGCATCGAATTCCAGTTGATAAGTCATATTGTGAGTGTGCATGAAATCACCTATAGTGTTGGTGTCAAGAAGATCAAGACTTTATGCGGGAAGTCGATGCTCGGCATCGAATTCCTGCTGAAAAGTGGCCAAAAACGTCCCAAGTCGATGCCCGGCATCGAATTCTCGTTGCAAGTCGATGCTATGCATCGAATTCTAATTTTAAACAGGCGCTCTTACTAAAATAGGCAAGTTTTCCAGTTTTGGAAGGTCATACAGGGTCATCTTGTGAGGGCCATAACTTGAGTTCTAGAGCTCCGTTTGATGCATATGATAGCTTGTTGGAAAGCTCTACTCTTCTAGTTTCAGCCTATAAAGTTTCATGGAGAAAGCATACTTGAGCTAGGAGAAATTAGCAAAATACTGAAGGTATGTCATTTCAGTGACTAGGAATTTCTGTAGAAGCAAAGTTCTTACTTTAGGCTATCATTTCTCAAAGTTTGGAGTGGCAATGAGTTAATGGTGACCATAGAGGTGTTCTAGTGTCACATTAATTCATTTCTTGTGGTGTTTCATACATCAACAATAATGATCCTTAACATCGTGTTGATGTTGACATGGAGAGTCAATCCTAGGGTTTGGGCATGTTTGAGATGCAATGGATGCATTACTTTCCCCAAAATTTGAACCAATCATGAGATATAGAAAGTCAAATGGAATATGAGATTTAGGAGAGTTTCCTTTGTCCATGATAGAAATTGCAATCTTGCGGATTGGACTAGGGTGTTGGGAAGTCTCTCATATAATGATCCTTAACATCATGTTGATGTTGACATGGAGATGCACCCTTTGGTAAAGACCATTTGTTCTACATGTGACCATATTCTCCACAGTGATAACACATTAAAGGTCTATTATATCTAGGTGGAGTTGGACGTTTCTCCTCTCTGCCATGCACATTTGAAGTACTAGCATAAAATGAATTAGAAACTCGAGTATTACCTCTCTGTAGGGCTCCATAGTTGTGTTCCTCATGGTCACTTTTGCCGCAAAATTGATGGCTTACTCTATTATGGATAGATCACTTTTGCTGCAAAATTGATAGCTCACGTTTGCCCAATGTTGTTGCATGTGGTACACCATACTTGCCTTCGGATGTCCTGAGAGGTTTGCAACTCCTCCACGTCTTGGTGAAGTTGGGCCACTAAATCTTTGTTCTAGTGTGGAAGTAGCAAGATGCTCTTTTCTTCATTTTGACTTCGTTGCATCTTTAGCTCTTCTAATTCCTTCCTAAGTTGCTTGATTGGGTCAAAATTTGCAATGTTGTTTGTTGAAGTCTCTCCTTCAAAATGCATTCTAACCTCCTCTATGCAAGAGGCAGCTGCTACAAAGTCATTTAGTGATACATCAAGTCTGAAAGATTCCCTAAGCTTTTGTTCGGATGATTGAGGAAGAGTTTTTTCTATCCACCTCTTTACCAAGAAAGCACCTAGACCATGCAAAAATTGGGATAAAAGTGCTTAAGTGTGAGTATCTAAGTCATGAAAAGATTCACCTAGATCTAATTTGCGATTCTTGCGTTAATCTAGGGCTCACTTTGAAGAGTCGCTTATCGAAATGTTTGTGAGAAAGAATTATTGAATGCTTCCAAGGTGGTGAAATGTGTGTCTACATATTGCATGTACCACTTATCTAAATGCAGAGGCAATGGGAGTGGGAAGGGGAGTTGTGGATGTTGTGTCTACCAATGAGGTGTTTAGTGGTGATGTGGGGGTGGGGGAGTGGGTGATGGTGGAATTGTAGGGAGAGGAGGGGGCGCTATAGGTGGTGAAATGTCCATGGGGTCAGACAATGTGGTGCATGTAGGGGCTACCATGTATATGGGTATGCTAGGTGAAGTGAGTGTGGTGTCTATGTAGAGTGATGTGGTTGTGAGTGTCTGTGAACCTAACAGCTGAGTAGCAGGAGAAGGAATGAATTGTTCTCTGAATATGTAATGAGGTATTGCGATTGTTAAGAGTGAGGTATAGGGGGCGGATGGAAAGTGTGGATCCCTGGCAAGGGGAAGGTAAGAATATGGGTGAGCAAGAAAGCCTAGACTACCTTTTGTGGGCCATGGGTGTCCCTCTATGCTAGATATTATTGGATATCGGATGATGGGTTCAATAGGCGAGAATGGTGAAGTCATAAAAGGGTTGGTAACAGAAGAAAAAAGGGTGGCCTGGGATGTTGGCTCACAAAAGGAAAAGGAGGTTGAGGAGAGTAGGATTTGAGTCATGGTTCTTGTTATTACAATGGTTGTAGCAGTGGTTGGTGGTGGAGCTGGGGGTGATGGAGGGTGTTGGGGTGAGATTGGTGATGTTTGTACAAAAGTTTCTGATGTAAGGTCGATGGTGTTGGTGGTTGGGGTGGTTATTGGCTCAATGGCAGCTTCAGGTTGGGTTATTGGTATCCATATATTCTTTCCTGCTCATGGTTGTGTATCTAGTCTATGCTGGTCATATCAGAGAGATTGGTGAATTGCTATGTAGATAGCCTCCTGAACTCCCAAGGATTTGAATAGTCGCTAGAGGCTAGTGATGAATTGCATGTCCACTCCTTCATCTGCTAACATCTATTGTCATCAACAAATTTCACAACCAAGCCAATCTTGGCTAATGCAGAAACTAATAACAGGTTCTTCTTGATCCTTGGCACAAATAAAGCATCTGACAAAGTGAAAGAACTACCATCAGTAGTAGTCAAAATGATCTTACCAACTCCCATAACAGGATAAGAGAAATTGTTGGCGCATGTAATAGTATTCCCTGTAGGGGTAGGCTCGAGTGAAGAGAAGAAACTACGCTGCGAGGTAATATGTTTGGTCGCCCCACTGTCAAAGTACCAAACATCTGAGTCTACTGCAGACATGCACTGCTCATGAGAAGATGGGTCAAAACTGCAAACAGTAGTAAACGCCCATTCTTCTTGCTGCACAAGATTAGCAGACTCCGTTTTTGGTGTAGAGGCTTCCGCAAAAACCATTCCAACCTCTTTCTTCTTTGCCTCTTTTGCAGCCAATTTGGGACAGTTCTTTATGATATGATCATTCCCTTTACAGTACAAAACAATTTCTGCTTTTTTGATTTTTTCTCATCTTTGTCTTGGTTCTTCGAATGTGCAGCATTTGCAGATTTATGGTTACTAGTAGAAGAGCTCCATTTTCCTTTGCCCTTCTGACTAGCCAAGAAAGCTTGATCTGCAACACACATAATGGACCTGTTCTACCTGGACTGATCTGTTGGAGAAACAATCACTAACTGGTCATATATTTGAAGTTCAAATCTTAGGAAGAAAACCCCATGCCTATGTGAAGGGACAAATTCACAAGTGTATCATATTTATAAAGTTAGTTCACTTTAGTTCTAGAAGTTTTTCAAAATTCACGGGAATGAGAAAGTCTATATAAGTTAGTTAGTATTAACTGACGCGGAGAGAAGAAGAAGGAGGAAGACAATGAGAAAGTGAGAAAAACTCATTTTTGTATGACTGAGTATAGTCGGGCTTCTCTGAGCGAGAAAGCACTTGTAAGCTTCTGAGTTTTCATAGTTATGACAAGAACTAGTTAAAGTTCTGTGTATAAGTCTTCTTCCTCCATCTCCAGTGTTTGTCTTCTGTGTAATGATTTGAAAGGTTGAAGTTTTCCAAGCAAGTCGATGCGTGGCATCGAATCTCACTTGATAAGTCCTTATCTTCATATCTGATTTTTATCTACTGCCAAATCTTCTTGAAAAGATGATGTTGTTGGAGCAACTCGATGCCTGGCATCGAATTCCAGTTGATAAGTCATATTGTAAGTGTGCATGAAATCACCTATAGTTTTGGTGTCCAAAAGATCAAGACTTTATGCGGGAAGTCAATGCCCGGCATCGAATCCGTGCTGAAAAGTGGCCAAAAACATCCCAAGTCGATGCCCGGCATCGAATTCTCGTTGCAAGTCGATGCTAGGCATCGAATTCTAATTTTAAACAGGCGCTCTTACTAAAACAGGTAAAATTTCCAGTTTTGGAAGGTCATACAGGGTCATCTTGTGAGAGCCATAACTTGATTTCTACAGATCCGTTTGATGCATATGATAGCTTGTTGGAAAGCTCTACTCTTCTAGTTTCAGCCTAAAAAGTTTCATGGAGAAATAATACTTGAGCTACGAGAAATTAGCAAAATACTGAAGGTATGTCATTTTGGTGACTAGAAATTTCTGTAGAAGCAAAGTTCTCACTTTAGGCTATCATTTCTCAAAGTTTGGAGTGGCAATGAGTTAATGGTGACCATAGAGGTGTTCTAGTGTCACATTAATTCATTTCTTGTGGTGTTTCATACATCAACATGATCTTCCTGCAACAGAACAGAGACTAACTCCTCAAATGACAAGGCATTTGAATTGCCTTTCATCATCAACCGAAGAGTAGAAGCAAAACTCTGATATGAATCAGGAAGACCATTCAGAACGGTCTACACAAGTGAGCTATCTGGTATAACCTCATCAGCAGAAATGAACTGTTCCTTCAAGTCTTTGATCTGTGTTAGGAAACTGTCCATAGAATCACCTTCATTCATGTGCTCACTCTCCAATTGTTTTTGGAGGTAAGCAACAGGAGCCTCATTCCTAGCTTGGTACAATGTGGTAAGTGTATCCCAAGCATCCTTAGCTGTTCTCCAAGAGCAAATGTGAGG
>CM035436.1:78676117-78681117 GCA_020310875.1 Ceratopteris richardii | reverse complement strand
AATTCTCACATCCTGATTACAATTAACCTCTCAAATTCTAGCCATAGATAGATTAGCTATGGACTTAGATACGTGCAAAAAGATTTCTCAAAAGATTAAGCACAGAAGGAGCAGACAGCAAAATATCGGGCGCAAAAATTCTCGATTTCTCAGAAAATTTACATCTAAGTGAGGATGGACAATTCACTCACTCTTCATGTGTCTAATGACACTAATTTCTCTCTCCCTATTCTCAAATCTTCTACTGCTCTACTTGCCCGACATTTTCAAACATATTTATAGATGAATATATACAAGTGTATGACTTAAACAAGGGTATAAGTCAGCTAATGTACATATGTGTACATATCTTTGAGTTTTCTGAAAATGTCCTTCCTTCAACCATCTGACTTTGTTTTCTTCTTGACTCCTTGACTTCATTTCTCCATAATGCTTCAATTGATGATTGTCATGCACCAACAGCTCCCCCTCAATCATTAATTGAGGTTCTTCTCTATCTTCTTTACTCCAGCCATATCCTTAAATCTTTGTAGTTTTGGTCCATCTAGACTTTTAGTCATCATATCTGCAACTTGATCTTTTGTGGGAGTGTGTATGACTTCAATCTCTTTCTCAATGACCTTCTCTCTCAGAAAATGATACTGTATTTCAATATGCTTAGTTCTAGCATGAAATACAGGATTAGCTGCCAAGTATAATGAACTCATATTGTCTCCACAAATAATAGGAGTACTCTGAATCACATCAAAAACTTTCAAAAGTGTCTTTAGCCATATTACCTCTTTTGCAGCTTCCACCATACCTTTATATTCTGCCTCTGTAGATGACAAAGCAACTGTATGTTGCTTCTTGGAACACCATGAAATCAATTTGTCTCCTACATAGCACAAGTATCCATGTGTTGATCTTCTATCATCAACATTACCTGCCCAATCTGCATCACTATATATCTTGATTCTTGTATCTGAAGTAAACCCATAGTACAACCCTTCTCTGAGTGTACCCTTGATGTACCTAAGTACTCTTTGTCCTGCAATCCAATGTTCCTTTCTAGGACAATGCATGAATTGTGAAAGCACACCAACTGCATATGACAAGTCAGGCCTTGTCAATGTAGCATAAATCAAGCTACCAACCAAACTTTGATAAAGTTTCATATCTCTGAACTCTTCTCCTCCAAACCTAGACAATTTATGGTTCACTTCCAAAGGTGTAGGTGCAACCCTGCAATCTTCCATTTTAAATTTGGTTAGCAAATTTTTAAGATACCTTTCTTGGGTCACATATACTCCATGTTGAGTATAAGAAATCTCCATTCCCAAGAAGAATGATAGGTTCCCCAAATCACTGATTTTGAACTCTTTCTCCATCTGCTTCTTGATCATTTGCATCCCTTTATCATCTGTTCCTGTAAGTATTATGTCATCAACATAAATACACACATAAATGAACCCATCTTCACTTGCTTTGACTAGCAAGCTACTATCTGCCTTTGATGCTTGAAATCCAAGATCATTCAAAAATTTTACAAGCCTATAATTCCAAGCCCTTGGGGCTTGCTTCAACCCATACAAAGCTCTCTTGAGCTTACATACATAATTTGGACTCACTTGATCTTTGAACCCATCTGGTTGCTCCATGTAGACTTCATCTAAAATGTAACCATTCAAAAAAGCATTTTTAACATCTAATTGAGACAACTTCCAACCTTTACAAGCAGCAATTGCAATGAGTGTCCTGATGGTTGTCATCTTTGCCACAGGACTATAAGTCTCATCATAGTCCACTCCATATGTCTGTGCATACCCTTTCACAACAAGTCTAGCTTTGTACCTAGACACACTTCCATCTGCAAATCTCTTTGTTTTGTAAACCCACTTACATCCAATAATCTTCTGACTATTAGGTTTAGGAACCAAATCCCATGTTTGATTCTCTATCAATGCATCATACTCCTCTTGCATAGCATCTTCCCAATTCTTCTTCCCTTTGGCTTCTTCATATGTAGAAGGATCTTCATCTGCTTTTACCAAATAAGCATAATCTTTAGTAGTTAAGAATGAAGTGTCATAGCTATACCTTGTAGGTTGCCATTTGTGCCTAGATGATCTCCTAACTTCTGCACTTCTTGAGGTCTCTGGTTCATCACATTCTGGATCAAACCTTGGCCTCTCTTCAACTTCAATCTGCACTTCATTACTCTCACTTTCATCAAGTAATTGAATCTTTGCTTTACCTTTCCTTTGTTCCACTACTTCTTCATCATCTGTATGTACATTATACTTACCTGCATACCAAGTACCTTGCTCATCAAATGTAACATCCTTGGATACAATAAATTGCTTTGTGGATGGACTCCACAACCTGTATCCCATTTGCTTATCATCATAACCAATGAATACATACTTCTCTGCCTTAGGCTCCAACTTATGCCTCAATTGAGATGGCACATATGCATATGCCAAGCATCCGAATATTCTGCAATGATCCAAGGTAGGTTTCTTACCCCACCAAGCTTCATATGGTGTCATACCCTGCAAAGCCTTACAAGGCAATCTATTAACCAAATATGTAGCTGTATTAACAGCCTCAGCCCACAAATAATTTGGGCAATTCTTCTCTTTCATCATGGACCTTGCAAACTCAACAAGAGTCCTATTTCTTCTTTCTGCTACCCCATTTTGTTGAGGAGAGTACCTGCAAGTAACTTCTCTCTTTATACCTGCATTCCACAAATAATCATTGAACTCATTTGAAAAATACTCTCCCCCTCCATCTGACCTTAGTCTCTTCAATTTTTGACCTGTAATCCTTTCTGCATATGCATGATAGTGTTTAAATGTATTAAACACTTCTGACTTTTCCTTAATCACATAAATTGTGATCCACCTGGTAGCATCATCAACATATATGACATAATATCTTGAACCATTTATACTAAAGTCCTTTGAAGGACCCCACACATCTGTATGCACCAATTCAAGTCTTTCTGAGTACATAAATCCATGCTTGGAATAGGATTGCTTATGAGCCTTACCTAATTGACATGCCTCACATCTGTATGTCATGTGTTGACCTGCAATGTTAGGCATTCCAAGCACTGAATCATTGTTAATCATTTCTTTGATACCTCTTTCATTAAAGTGTCCAAGTCTTTTGTGCCAAAGATCCAACTCTGACACCTTTTGCTCTCCATATGTGAACATAGCATGTCCAACATTTCCTTGTACCTTCAATGTGAAAAGCCTTCCTTCTTTCTTTCCTGCAATAACTTGTTTATACCCTTGACTAGGGTCTTCCACATAAACTCCATCATTGGTAAACCTTACCTCATAACCTTTTTCCACAATTTGACCTACACTGATCAAATTCTTTGGAATTGTGGGAACATAAAGTACCTTACTCAGAAGAGTGCTCCCATCCTTAGCTTTGACTGAACCAATTGACTTTACCTTATGCTTTGTATTATCACCTGTCTGCACTGTATGATTAATTGCATTATGATCTAGGTCAGTCATCAAAGCAATATTTCCACTCAAATGATTACTACATCCTGAATCAATATAGAACACTCTCATGTCCTCATGTGAAGTTTCACATGTATTCATAATGAGAGTCGAATCCTCCTTTTGATCTGATGCATAGTTGTAGTAGGTGTTATTATAGGATTGACTTTGGAAGTTTCTTCCACCACCTCTTCCAAAAGAATTCCTACCACCTCTACCTCTGAAGTTTCCTCTCTGAAATCTACCACCTCTTGCTCTTTGATTAAAGTTCTGATAATTACCATTGTTTTGGTTATTGTGCCAACAATCATGAGATAGATGATTGGTCTTACCACATATCCAACAAGCTCTTGCATTCTCTTTGTTGTTTCTGCCTCTTCCTCTACTTCTGCCATTTCCTCTTCCTCTTATGAAGTTTGCTTGGTTTGATGTACCTTCTTCTTCACCCGATTGTTGCTTCCCTTTGTTGGCTTTCTTCTTGTCTTTAGAATACATTGCATGACCTGCACTCTTATCAACATCTCCTTTGATATCATTCTCAAAAGTTAGCATATGACCTAACAATTGATTCAAATCAGGAGTAAAATGATCTAATGAAAGTTCTGTAGATAAAATGAAAGGCTTCCACTTCTCATCTCCTCTTAGCCCTGTGAGTATTTGTCTTACCAATTTGTCTTCTTCAATATCTTCATCCACTGCACCTAAAGAATCTGCAATGTCCTTCATCTTTGTCACATAATCAGAAATTGATTGTGAGGCCTTCTTCTTGAAGGTAGTAAACTCTGCCCATAGTGAAGCCTTCCTTGATTTGGTTGTATTTTGGAAATGCTCTTCCAAAGCATTCCAAATGTCACAAGCACTTTCAAGTCCTCTAATGTGAGGAAGCAAATAGTCATTGACTGCCATGTAGATGATGCTTCTTGCTTGAGCATCCTTCTTCATCCAATTCTTCAAATCTGCAAGCTCCTCCCTAGTTGGAACACTAGGATCTCTGAATTCTGGCTTTTCTTCATCTCCTGTGATATATCCTATCAAATCTTTGCTCATAAGGTGAGCTTCCATCCTCATAGACCATGCAGGATAGTTCTCTCTATCCAACTTTTCAATTTGGAGACTATCTCCCATCTTTACTTCACCTGTAGCTTCAAATCTTAAACCTTTACAAATAATAAATGTACCTTTACTTCGAATGTTGCTCCTTCTGATCCTTTTGATGCTCTTTGTATGTCTTCCTTTGATCTTTCTTCAACCTTTACCCTTCTGCACCTTCAAAATGTAAAGTTTTGTATTTCTGCAATAGTCGGAGTCTTCTTCACTTCAATTTTGACACAACCTGCTCTGATACCACTGATGGAGAGTGTTAATCTCCAAAAGAACAAGTTGACCTTGAATTTAGATCACCTCTATATCAAGATCAACTTTAGACTCCACCTAATTTAGAGAATCTTCACCAAATTATCAGAAAAATTGAAAGTTCTGAAAAATCAACTTCTC
>CM035436.1:78658617-78666117 GCA_020310875.1 Ceratopteris richardii | reverse complement strand
CCTATTATTTCCTGTACCACATACATCTGGAAGCTTTTGTTTTATCATGTTGATGGTTGCTTTCCTCAAGTGACCAGTTTTTGTCAAGGAAAAATCATAAACAAGAATATCTACATCATCCATTTTAAGAGTGGATGTGCTTCGAATATTCTTTTTCCTTTTTGAACCTGTTCGTTTAGCATCACACACCATTTCTAAGTTATATTTACCTGTGAATGCATTACTACTTTTAGTGTAATACCAATGCACCACCAAAGCCTCTATTCTTCTCTGATCAATATCTTTAGTTATCTCTAAAACCTTTGCAATCCAAAATGGTCTGGTAGCCTCATCACCATCAGCAAGTACTACAATAAGCGTTCCAACATTTATCTCTATTAAATTTCCTTGCCATCTTGCTTCTGCCTGTTTTGTCATCCTTGGGCCTACATAAATATTTCTTTCTGGTGGATGTATAAAACTTTGAAGTGCATCTGCATTACATGCTTGGGCCACATTCACGGATCTTTGTGTACAAAAATCCCATGTGAATGGAACATCAACTGGCCAGTGACCTGCAATTGTATACTGTATAATCTCTTCTTGATGATTGAAAAAGTCCTCCCACCAAGATACATCTTGATCTCCAGCATATTTTTTTGCACGCTCAATATGTCTCTTCTTTTCAATGAGTGCATGCATCCAGCTTTTACTTTGATCAACCACACTTCCACATCTTTCTGTATTGTTTTTATCTTCATATGGTGATTGTTCTGCACCATACACTGTTACAGTAGACAAATTAGGCACCTGCAATAAGAAACTGCATCCCTCTTTAGGCTCCCACCCAAGAGAAGATGAATACTGCTTTGCAAATAAAAGGGTTATTTCATCAACCCTCCTCATCAAGAATACATGGTTGAAACTAATATTGTGCAATGGAGCCAAAACCTTAGCACTGTTATCAAGGCCCATTGAGCAAAAGTGCTTAAAGTCATAAATCTGTGTGAGGTGTTGAACTTCTGGTTTTGGAGTATATGCTTCTGAAATCAGCTCAGATAAAATCGGAAGAGTAAAAGCATTGTTACGTGCCAACTTCTTAGAGAAAGTACTGAACATTTGATCAATGTGATCATGAGTGTGGCCAACCAGAAGAAAATTTACCTTAACCTTCTGAAATACCTGTTTTTTAACAAGCATGCTTAAATATCCAAAGACTGTAGAATTTTTATTCTCTCTTGGAGTATTATCTAGTTGCAAATATAGAGTTGGTGGCAAAAGACCCTTCCATGATTGCAAAACACGATGAATGACAGTAACTATAAGGTTTGGATCATTATGCACATTCGGATATGTGAAGAAAACCTTGGACATTACAGTTCCATTGTATACCAAAGCGCCAACCAAATGCATTTGCACAAGGACTTCATCTCCAATGTCCTTAGGGATGCGATAAAAATGTGGCAAACAAGTTTTTTTCTGATCCATACCATCGATCAACAAACACATATAACGCTCCGCATTTCTGAGTGCCTTACTTCGATGATGAATTGCTTTCTTTCTCTCTAATGCTTGACTCTCACGATGGTTGTTAAGAAGGTTTTTAAAATTATGCTTTTCCTGTGGTGTTGTAGCCCCTTTTGCCATGTTTTTCAAAGTGGCGCAAACTGAACATTCACCCATTCTAACTTTACGAGGAATAGAAACATTGTTAAACTCTTCCTTCCATAATCGAGTAAAGTGACGATACAACACATACTTCTCATTTCTATTTTCCATGTCTTCTCTATATATTTGAAATACCTCTCGACGAGTAAAGTTATCTGACAAGTGCAACCTTCCAGTTGTAGGCATAACTTCACAATGCAAGCTAAAATAGTTCATCATCCAATTCATTGCATGACGTCCAACAGATCCTTTGGTCCCAACATGGAACGTATCCAAAATGAGATCCCCATTCAAAAACCCTTGTTGAATCCTATGTATTCTAAAATTTCCTACACCCATTGCAATTTTAAATGCAGCCCTACAGCATGGCATCCCTTGAGTAAAGAAATATTCAAAACCAACACGCGTTACTGACATGTTATCCTCAATCATTTGCATGCAAGAAACAAGGTATATATCTTGCCTTTCACTATCTAAATGGAGGAATTTTTCTCTTATGTGCTTTAGTTTCTTCATCCCTAAATTATACAAGCATTTCAAACCACAACAATGCTTCACAATATCCAATGCAATCTGTCTATCTGAAGTAAGAAATTTAAATCTTTTTCGACTTACTTCACGAGACCTTCTTTTAAATCGTAGATTGAGCTTGCTTTGCTTTTTCGTTGCTCCACATGCACTTGAATCAGAAGGGAGATCAATGGTTGGATCAGATGGGAGATCAAGAGGTGCATTTGTATGAGCAGCATTGCACTGTGAATTGGATAACTTAAATGACTCAACAGAAAACATGGAATCATCAGCACGTTCTAAATCATAGGGATCATCACTTCTCTGGAAAGGCTCAACTGAGAACAATGAATCAATATGAGCAGAGGAAGCTGATGCCCAAGCATCCACTGAAAAGATTGAGCTCATCTTCACTGAGTTCACAGAAGACTGAAGATGAATGACCTTTTTAAATAAGTAGAAATCCGAGATCAAGTGAAGATATCACATCAAATGTCACATCAAGAAGATATGAAATCAAAAGCTTATTAAAGTACATTAAATAACATAAAACATCAAATTACATCAAATCACTTAATTACTCAAATATACACTAATAAGGGAACCAAAGATTTGATTCACTTTTGATTCAAATGATCTTTTTCTAACTTCATATGAGTCATTCAGTATAAGCATTGTGAATGAATCAAAATATATCAAAGTTGTGTTCCAATAGGAATATATAATAAAATTGTTTGGATGAAATTTTACAAGAAGAAATTTTACAACTGGAATATATCCAAGTTGAGTTCCAACTGGAATATGCTATGCCATTGAACACTATACAAGAAGAAATTTTACATTTGGTTAAGATTTCAAGGATTAGGTTTTATTGTGGTCTTGGCTAGATATCAAAGAGGTAGATGAAAGTATATTGAAAAAGAATTATGTGTAAAAGAGGCACACAGAAAGTATATTCATACATTGATTTTCCATTTCAACAATGTGTTACAAGATAAATGTGAATATGAACTAAAGTGTGGAGGATAACACTATAAAGATGTCATTAATCTCACAACTTAGACCTAATTTTCTCCCAAGCAACAGAATCTAAGAAAAAACATCTACATGAGATTAGAAATCCTCATGTACATACCATACTGTTGCCATTGAAGTTTAATTTCCATGCAAATGTATATAAATAGTTGCAAGGTTTTGTACTAGAATGTTTATTCAAAGTGATTTTCCATTTCAAGAGTGAGTTACAAGATAAATGTGAATATGAACTAAAGTGTGGAGGGTAATACTATGAAGATGTCATTAGTCTCCCACATTTAACACAACTTTGACTTGATTTTCTCCCAAGAAAGAGATTCTTAGAAACAAATCTCTACATGAGTTGAGACATCCTCATGGACATACCATACTCTTGCCATTGAAATGTAATTTCTATGCAAATGTATATAAATAGTTGTAAGGGTCTATGAATATTTCATTAAAGTGGCTCTAAAACAGCCTATTTGTGTGGGTGCTATTCCCTGGTTAGATAAGTTGACAGATTTAGTTAGCAAGTGGACTCATTCAGTTAGATCCAGTTAGTTTCTGGTTCAAGTTACCCAATTGCCTATAAATACCAGAGGAGGAGATCATTCGCATTTTCAAAATCCACGAGCAAGAGAGAGCAGCAGAGCACAGACAGCCATGGAGCACAGAGGTCAGCATACCAGCAAGCCAAGCCTGATGGAGAAGAAGAATGTTGGCAAAAGTACCAAGAGGTAGACAAAATCATAACTAAAAAAAAGATTCCAAAAAGATTCCCTCTGTATGTCTGTGTAAATTTCTCATTTCTAGGTCTCTATTTTTCTTGCCTGTCGAAATATGGATCCAAAGCATGTACAGGTCGATGCCTGGCATCGACTTTAAGGTGTAAGTCGATGCCTGGCATCGACTTAGGATTGCAAGTCGATGCCAGGCATCGACTTGCACCCACAAGTCGATGCCAGGCATCGACTTGCAGGAGCAAGTCGATGCCTGGCATCGACTTGTGGGTGCAAGTCGATGCCTGGCATCGACTTGCAGCCCCAAGTCGATGCCAGGCATCGACTTGGTCCCAAAAAACGATGCCAAGCATCGACTTGCCAGCATCATCATGCACTGAAAAGTCGATGCCAGGCATCGACTTTTGGGTGCAAAATCGATGCTTGGCATCGGCTTTTGGGCCCAAATCGATGCTTGGCATCGACTTTTGTGCCCAAGTCGATGCCAGGCATCGACTTTGTGTTCAAGTCGATGCCAGGCATCGACTTGAGGCTAAAAGTCGATGCCAGGCATCGACTTGGCCCAAAAGTCGATGCCAGGCATCGACTTGGGCCCAAAAATGGATGCCATTCATCGACTCTTGCACCCCCAAGTCGATGCCTAGCATCGACTTTCACCCTCAAGTCGATGCCTGGCATCGACTTGCACACAAAGTCGATGCCTGGCATCGACATGCACTTAAACATCGATGCCTGGCATCGACCTGAAGCTGAAAATCCATGCCTTGCATGGACATGGGCTGATATTTCTTATTGCTTGATATTTCCAATTGCTTTCAGGGATGCGGAGTACAAGGATGAAAGGCCCATTAAGAAGCTCAGAGTCACCATGGGCTCTGCTGACCAGCAACGTGACAAAGGTAGTGGTCACCAAGCAAAGGCAAAGAAAATTATTGCACCATTATCCTCTGAGAAGGCCAGCAACCCACTAGGAATATCCTCAGGTGGACAGAGTAGCATTAAAATTCCTGTGGAGGATCCAAGTATGAAGGAAAGGTCGAGGGAGACAGAGGTCATGAAGACAGATCGTCCACTTCGGGACATGACAAATCTTGAATGGTGCCTTCAGTACGTGGAAGAGAAGAATGCAGTCCTCCTTGTGTTCGCAGGGGCCTATGGCAGAGGAAAGATCACGACAACACAAGGTTTTCAGTATGGCCTTGTTTACAAATTGGATTATGAAGATGAAGATTCTGACAACCTGCTTTTCTTGGTGGAGACATCCAAGGGATTAAGAAATGTCATATGCAAGATGGAATTCTTGTGCCCAGAGTGCTGTGTTCCAGAGGAGCTAGCTCAGATGTGCAGAGACTCAGTGAATTTCATCAAGGACCTGATGCCATGGATACAGGGCAATATCATGCCAACACAGCACAAGAAGACGACCCCTGTAAAGGCAAGGGGTAAGCAGAGTGTGCAGAAAAAGCCCCAAAAGAAAAAGAAGATAATTGCAGAAGAGGACTTTTCTGACTCAAGCTCTAGCTCTGGGGACATTATTGTTGCACCTGGTGGAGAGCTTGCATCTGGTGTGCTTGGCACTGAGCAGAATAAGATGAGGGAGGACATAGCTAGAAGAAAAATTGTGAAGAAGGGGCAGTTGTTCCACCTGCCTATTAATATTATCCACAGGCCACCAGTGGATCCAGTCACAGGGAGGAGGCCCCTTGAGATCAGGGAGCCACATAATTTGCATGTCCAAAATCTTAAGAAGAAAATGAAAATTAATCCTCATGCTACTGTTGTGCCATTCCTTGTAATGGTGGATCCGCATGAGTGCAGCTGTGTGGAGGATTTCAATGAGAATTTGTTTGAGGAGTACACTTATTATGTGATTGGAGGTTCACACTCTGCAGAGGCTCGTAGACAGTTAGTGAAGGAGCACCCTACTACATTTTTCTTTAGGTATGCAGAGTGTAAGATATATGCTGGTCTTACAACTGAGGAAGCCAAGCTTCTTGCTTGGGATCACAACAACGATAATGACTACAGGCAGAAAATGTCCTCCATAGAGAGAATTCGGTTCTTCCACCATGAATACGAAGATTGTCTTGTGAAGGAAGCTGGGAGAATACATCCCAATCTACGAAAGCAATGCCTTATTGAGGTTGGAATTGCATTGGATGAGAATAGAAAGTCAGATGCTTTGAGGAAATATGACCCATGGTTTCAACTGGCATTCAGATCAGGTGAGATCTGGGATCTTCAGGATAGAATCTTCACAATGTGGGAGCATAAGGAGGTCAAGGGCCAGAAGCAACGAAAGTCGAGGCCAGACCCACAAATTGATCTGAGGGGAAAGGGAAGGAAAGTTGACCTTTCAATTGAGGAGGCTCCTGAGGACATGAAGCTGACCCCATGGAGGGCCCTTCAAGGAATCAAGGATGATACATTGATCATATCAACTTTGTCAAGGGTAATCTCGAAGGAGTTGAGCCTCGAGGAGATGGTCACTGAGCTCAATAAGTATGTATGTTATTCTCAGATCCTTTTTCCCTCCTCCCATGCTTCTTGTCTAACCTAGTCTCTTTTATATTTATGTGTCTGTAGTCATAAAGTGTACATGAAGATTCAGGAGGTGATGATGAAGAGGCTGGGTTGCTTTTCTTGGACAGAGGTCCAAGCAGACTATCCAACCACATCATCCTACAAAGCCTTATCAGAATATTTCATCCTGTTTCGTGATTGGGTAGATTCTCTTATCAGAATATTTCATACTAAACAATTTGATGCATTGCATGGCATCAACATGGGGGCATAAGTCGATGCCTGGCATCGACTTGGGGGCATAAGTCGATGCCTGGCATCGACTTGCAGCATAAGTCAATGCCTGGCATCGACTTGGGGGCATAAGTCGATGCCTGGCATCGACTTGCAGCATAAGTCGATGCCTGGCATCGACTTGGGGGCATAAGTCGATGCCTGGCATCGACTTGCAGCATAAGTCGATGCCTGGCATCGACTTGCAGCATAAGTCGATGCCTGGCATCGACAACAAAAGTCGATGCCTGGCATCGACCTCGTGGCAAAAGTCGATGCCAGGCATCGACTTAGGTCCCTAGGTCGATGCCAAGCATCGATTTTTAGTAGAAGGTCGATGCCTAGCATCTACCCCAACAAGAAATCGATGCCATACATCCGTTCTTTATGTTCTGTCTGCTGTACTGAAGAGCTCTTCTAATTGTTTTTCCAATTTGTTCTGCAGAAACCAAGGAAAAGTAAGTCTACAGAGGTACTAGATGACTGCCCCCCTGCATTCCTTGCTCACATTCAAAGAGCAAGGCATGAGAAATCTAGACTGAAAGCGAAGGAGATGGATTTTGATGATGAACCCGATCTTAAATGTTTCTCCAATCCCCTAGACCCCCTTAGGCCTGTATATTACAATGTGTTCTGTAGTGATGTAAATAATATTTGTTCTGTTGTGCCTAGAAAACATTTCTCCCTTCTCATAGCGGACATACCCTATGGATTTAGGATGTTAGGATCAGTTAATGATGATGAACCCTTCAAACACCCTCAGATTCGGAAGATGGTCACTGATTTTGCA
>CM035436.1:78626117-78651117 GCA_020310875.1 Ceratopteris richardii | reverse complement strand
AACTTGTGGATAATTAATGAGTGGTGAATGTGAGTGGTGATTAAAGTGTGGTGAGAGTTGAGTGTGTAAATAAAGTGGTTAAAGTAGTAGGTTGAAAGTGTGGTAGTTGTGAGTGTAAGTTAAAAGAGTGGTTTAAATAGATTATGCATTTAAAGTAGTTAAAGGAAATGAAAAGAGTGGTCAAAGTATGGTGGATAAATATGGGTTAAAGAATGGATGAGAATTAAAGTAGGAAACCAAAAAGAGTGGTATAGAGAGGATCTGTGTGTATATATATATGTGTGATGTGCTCTAGTTTTCCTTAATGTTTTCTTGCAGAAACATTGAAGATTACAATCAATTAAAGTGAAGTGAAGACAATTGAAGTGAAGCGGCAGCCTAAAGATCCATTTAAACCTTATCTTCCCGATATAGTCAACTATCTAATTGACTAAACATTTATCCAATTGTTTAGGCCTTCTAGTTGTATTAGATTTATTGATTCGAACCATTAGCATATCAATTAATTCATTCAAACAGTTTAGCATCATATTGTTTCATTAGTTTTTCCATTACGTTCCTTGATGTCTTCTAAGTTAGTTCATGAGTCTGAGCACAGTACTATTGAAAATATTGAAAATATTGAAAATGTTCCGCCAACTCTAGACAGACCAGAACCCTCTAGCTTACCTGAAAGTTTAGTAGAAGAACCCATTGTGGAAGTTTCAATCTCATATCAGGAAGCTGTTGCTATGTACGAGGTTGCCCGTCCTTACGGTCCATAGCTATTTAAACTATGTACATTGTATAGAATAACCTTATTTTCAATCATAGAAATAGGTAATTTAAATTGTTTTGTCATTAGAACCCTTATTTTCATAAGCCTGAGTTTGCTACAGACACCCCGCGTGTGCCGAGCGATTTAGGCGGATGACTTGATCCACCATCCGAGCATCTCTCACGACCCGACAGCGTGGGCACATATGCCAACCTGATCTCCCCAGCAGAGAACCTCTCCCTGACATAGTGATAATGCACCTCAATGTGCCTAGTGCGAGCATGGAACACAGGGTTCCTCGCAACTGCCAATGCGCTCTGATTGTCAGTGAAGATGGTGGTGGCAGAAAATTGGCCAACACCCAAATCAGCCATAAGGCGTCTGAGCCACACATACTCAACAGTCGCTGTGAAAGCTGCCCTATACTCAGCCCCACAACTGGAAGTGGCCACAGTAGGCTGCTTCTTGCTCAACCAAGATATACACGAGCTACCAAGCATGAAGCAAAAACCACTGGTGGACACACGAGTGTCATAGCAACCAGCCCAATCTGAGTCAGAAAAAGCATGCAAATCTGGCGGTAGTGATCCCCCCCTTGGGATAAAACAATCCAAGTAGCCGAGTACCACTCAAGTAGCGAAAGATGCGCTTAACTGCTTTCCAATGCGTGACTCCTGGGCAATGCATAAACCTGCTCATCTGTGAGACAGCAAACTGAATATCTGGCCGAGTAATGCATAAGTAAATCAAGCATCCAACAGCCTGCTGATAGACAACATCATCAAATGCATCTCCAGCATCATGAAGACTCAATCGTAAACCTGTCTCCATAGGAGTGGCAATAGGCTTACAGTCTTCAAGGCCAAAACGCTCCAATAATGTGTCAATATATTTCGTTTGACACAAAGCCATTCCACCATCAACGTGCATAAACTGAATGCCCAAATGGTGATGCAAATGCCCCAAATCAGACATCTCAAATGAGGCATGCAAATCAGCCTTAAAAGCAGCAATATGTGTCTCAATAGGACCAGTGAGCAGCATGTCATCAACATAGACAACAATGATCAGAAGCACATCATTAGCACGTTTCACATATAAGGTGCTTTCAGTTGGACTGTTCTCAAAACCATGTGCAATTAGATAGGCATGTATCTTCTCATACCAAGCACGTGGTGCTTGCTTTAAACCATATAATGCCTTCTTTAACCTGCAAACGTGGTTTTCATTCCCTTTCTGCACAAAGCCACGGGGCTGAAAAACCTACACTTCTTCATGCAAGTCACCATTCAGAAATGCTGTTTTAATGTCCAACTGATGTACATTCCAACCATGATGGGCTGCAAGTGCACAAATGCTCCGAACAGTAGTCATACCGCATGTAGGTGCAAAGGTCTCATCAAAATCAATGCCTCTTTCCTGTGCATAACCCTTTGCAACAAGCCTAGCCTTATACCTCTCAACTGTACCATCAGGTTTACGCTTCAGCTTGTATACACACTTAGTGCCAATGGCCTTCTTGCCATGAGGCAAGTCACATTAAGACCATGTACCATTCTTCATTATAGCATCATATTCAGATTGCATAGCAGCCATTCAATTTTCTGAATTTTGTGCTTCATCAAAAGAAACAGGCTCATTCTGATCACAAAGACTAGACGCAGCCATAGCATAGCAATCTGATGCAAAGGAGGCACTATGAGAGCCTGAACGAGTACGATATGACAAAGGTGCATCTAATTTGCTGCCACGCAAAGTCTGCACCAGCCATTTTGGCATAGTTTTTGCCTACTCAATATCAGCTCTCTCATCAACAAGTGCATCATGTAAATTTGCATCAGAAATGGAATGATCTGCATCATCATATGAAACCTGCAAAGGCTGAGAAGTTGCCTCATTAGGACCAGCACTAGCCTATCCACCTATAAAAAGAGGCATCAAAGTATCATGCATGTCTTTGGAGCTAACAGATGTCTCCTTAGTACATGAAAGCAATGGCTGAATAGCATCTTCCACAAAGACAACATCACGGCTAACCAGAATGCGTTTAGTCTGTGGATGATACAGACGATAGCCTTTACTTTCAGAATTGTACCCAACAAAAATACATTTTACTCCCTTATCATCCAATTTTCTGCGATGTTGTTCAGGCACTAATGCATATGCCAAACAACCAAAAACACTCAAAAGGATCGAAAGTTTCTTTGGACTGAAGAACACTCAAAAGCTATGAAAAAGTTAAAGAAATTACTTCTTGAAGCTCCTATTTTAAAGCGAGTAGATTATACTGATCAAAAGCCTATCATTTTAACTGTTGATACGAGCCCTATAGGAATAGGATGGGTTATTGGTCAGGACGATGAAGAGGGCAATAGGTATGCTGTGAGATTTGGAGCAAAGATTTTACACGATACGCAAAGAAATTATCCGCAAATTAAACGAGAACTATGGGGTTTAGTCACGGCATTAAAATCCGATAAAGAATATTTTATAGGTGCAAATGTAATAGTTGAGACAGATTGTCTACCTCTGATTGGAATGATTACAAACTGTTCATCACCCGACATTGCCATGCTTAGATGGATTTCATACATCAAGTTTATAAATCCTGTTTTGATACATATTGCAGGTAAATCTAATCCCGTGGCTGATATGCTTTCTCAAGCTAGATTTGATAATGAGGAAGAAACAGAATTAGAAATAAATGCAATTAATTATGATTCTAAAGCATACGCATATGAACAGTTTAATATTGAAGAATACGAAGTGAAGCGGCAGCCTAAAGATCCATTTAAACCTTATCTTCCCGATATAGTCAACTATCTAATTGACTAGACATTTATCCAATTGTTTAGGCCTTCCAGTTGTATTAGATTTATTGATTCGAACCATTAGCATATCAATTAATTCATTCAAATAGTTTAGCATCATATTGTTTCATTAGTTTTTCCATTACGTTCCTTGATGTCTTCTAAGTTAGTTCATGAGTCTGAGCACAGTACTATTGAAAATATTGAAAATATTGAAAATGTTCTGCCAACTCTAGACAGACCAGAACCCTCTAGCTTACCTGAAAGTTTAGTAGAAGAACCCATTGTGGAAGTTTCAATCTCATATCAAGAAGCTGTTGCTATGTACGAGGCTGCCCGTCCTTACGGTCCATAGCTATTTAAACTATGTACATTGTATAGAATAACCTTATTTTCAATCATAGAAATAGGTAATTTAAATTGTTTTGTCATTAGAACCCTTATTTTCATAAGCCTGAGTTTGCTACAGACACCCCGCGTGTGCCGAACGATTTAGGCGGATGACTTGATCCACCATCCGAGCATCTCTCACGACCCGACATAAGGTTTAAATGGATCTTTAGGCTGCCGCTTCACTTCAATTCTCTTCACTTCACTTTAATTGATTGTAATCTTCAATGTTTCTGCAAGAAAACATTGAAGATTACAATCAATTAAAGTGAAGTGAAGACAATTGAAGTGAAGCCGCAGCCTAAAGATCCATTTAAACCTTATCTTCCCGATATAGTCAACTATCTAATTGACTAGACATTTATCCAATTGTTTAGGCCTTCCAGTTGTATTAGATTTATTGATTCGAACCATTAGCATATCAATTAATTCATTCAAACAGTTTAGCATCATATTGTTTCATTAGTTTTTCCATTACGTTCCTTGATGTCTTCTAAGTTAGTTCATGAGTCTGAGCACAGTACTATTGAAAATATTGAAAATATTGAAAATGTTCCGCCAACTCTAGACAGACCAGAACCCTCTAGCTTACCTGAAAGTTTAGTAGAAGAACCCATTGTGGAAGTTTCAATCTCATATCAGGAAGCTGTTGCTATGTACGAGGCTGCCCGTCCTTACGGTCCATAGCTATTTAAACTATGTACATTGTATAGAATAACCTTATTTTCAATCATAGAAATAGGTAATTTAAATTGTTTTGTCATTAGAACCCTTATTTTCATAAGCCTGAGTTTGCTACAGACACCCCGCGTGTGCCGAACGATTTAGGCGGATGACTTGATCCACCATCCGAGCATCTCTCACGACCCGACATTGGTGAACCCGACGTGAACAAATGGCGTTGCAGCTCAGGTATAAATTTTAAATTTTGCATTGCATATACATTCATACGATTTTACATCAGTGCAGCTGCGTCTTCATCCCTGGAAGCTATGGCATTTACGTGAGCTTTCAATCTTCTTGGTGTCGAGGGCTGGTCTGGTGACCTGAGCACCTCCACGAAGATTGGCAAGTAGGAGAACCTCGTCGCGCCACCCCTTTCATCAACAATTGAAGCACAAAACGTTTGCACCCATTTTAGCAAACTATGTATTTAGGTTTTGATTCAAATCAATAAATGTATTGAATTTCATAAAAAGCACTGTTTTGAGCCTCATCTTCGAGCAGTTGGTATAATTTCTTTACCCTTACATTCTTGGGTGCAAAATTTTATTTAAGGTTAAATTATTGGTATAGGTTAAAGGCAACTGTTTGTTAAACATAGGTTAAGCGTTAATCATAGCTTTACTTGCAACATTTTTGCATAGTAAAAACTTATCAAACTAGACTCTAACGGAATTTCAGAATTAGTAGCTGAACATAAGGAAAGAGTAACAAAAGAAGTTCAGGATATAGATAGAATTGTTCAAGCTAGGTCAAAACAAACTTCAAAAATGGACGAGCTATTTCAAATTATGATGCACGAGACGCAAGGACAAAAGGTAGTTGAAATGTTATTAAAGGATAAAGGGAAATTTACTGGTATGAATGTTACAAATTATTTAGACACGTTTGAGGAATTAGCTAAGTTACACGGTTTACCTGAAACAAAGTGGAAATCCTATCTTGGACGTCTGGCCATAGGTACTGTAAAAGCTATTATGGATATACATGACAATAAGGAATGGGATGAGTTTAGAAAAGAGCTGCATAAGGAATTCTACTTAGAAGACTACAGTCAACATAGTAGAGAAGGATTTATGAAATGGATTAGTTCACCTAAGCCTCACATTTCGTTAACTCAACTCCATAGTGAATTTATGAAAAGATTCTCTCAATTACCTGAACAGGATAGAGTTGCCCTTACCCCAGATATCATTTTATATTTCCTTAAAATCTTGACTCCAGATATAAGGGTAGAGGTTGAGCGTAGGCTTGAAGAACCGGGAAAGAAATATGGGCTTACAGATGACTGGGGTGTAGTAAAAACTGTAGTTGAGGCGGTTGCTCACATGATCCAACGTAAAACACTCCTTTATGAATCGATGTCTCAACCATCTTCCAGTTTTCCTTCGATTCAGGCAACTAGGGATACACATATAGATTCAAAAGCGGAGCCTACAACATCCACATCTAGAGTACCAACCGAGTTACAATTTGAGATTTTGTTTAACAAGTTGGACAATATGATGCATATGCACGAGAATATGTCTAAAGAGGTAGCGGCTTTGCAGAATGTGGTGTATGCTTTAAACCTACAAGATAAACCTGCAATGCAAGCTCATTCGACTATTTATCCTCAACCAGTAAATGCTCCAAATCCACCATTAGTAGCTCCGAATCATCCATTAGTACCTCCTAATCCACCTTTTATACCTCCTAATCCTCCAGTTGTACCCCAACCAATTCCTCAACCGATTCCTCAAGCATTTAACCAAAGAAATTTCAATGAAAGGAGAAATGCCAATGTGAGGAGATGTATCTGGTGCGATGCCACAGATCATTTGACTTACACATGTGAAGCATTGAAAGATGCGAAAGAGAAAAGACTTGTAATTGATATTGACAAGCGATTGTGCGACTATAGAACACATTTACCCTTAGCTGCCAATTGGGGAAAGGGAGGGATGCAGAAGCTGTATGAAAACCTTTCTGAGTCTTCGAAATCTGCTTCTGCTGTTAAACTAGAATATGTTGATAGTGACTCTGATTCCGAACAAACAAGGGAAACGAGGAACTACTCAATTGAAGCTTTGATAAAGGCGAGAGATGATATTATGCAGAAAACTGCGTGGAACTCTCCTGTCGATCAATTCTCGATATATTCGCATATTGCGAATGTTGAAGAGAAAAGAAAGAGAGATGATGAGCAAGATATAAATGATTCAGGTAGACGAATGACTAGAAGTAAGATGAGAGATGAGCCGAAGCCTAAGAAAGTTCAGTTTGAACAAGGCGAAAGTTCTAAAACAAATGAGGAGCGAAGAAAAGAAATTAGGGATGGTAAACAACCTGTGTTTAGTGAGCCAATTCAAACATCAGACAAAGTAGAGCAAATTCCTAGAATTGAAACAAAACCTGAAGAGAAACCAGAAAAGAAACCAAAACGAGTACCGAAAGCTATTCTTATTTCTGAACTTGAACAAAAAGTTGATTCGAAAGAAATATTGTATGACATCTTATTAAAAAGTGCAGTAACAATGACTTTAGAACAAATCTTCTCAATAGCAAAAATTGAATTTAAGGAAAATTTTATTAAACTAATTAAAAGGAAGAGATTCCCTCTATCACAAGAGGTAGAGATGCAAGATGTTGCCGATGTAACTCACTTGATTCATGAATCTCTTTTAGACTCAGAAGATGAAGAAGATAATACCTGTAATGTGAACAAAAATTTCTTAGGGCCGATTGTACCAGATGACGAAACAAAAAATTCAGAGAGTGATTTTAGAAAAAGTTTTTGGGCGAGAGGCACACCGGAGATTAAAGTTAACTTAGGAGATCAGAAGAAATCATATTCTGCTTTAGCCCTAATTGACTTTGGGTCTGAAATCAATGTGATTTCGAAAGGATTATATGATAAGTTTAAATGGCCTATTGATAAAAATCACGGCTGGATAATGCGAACCGCGGACAATGGTTGTGGATCACTCCTAGGAGCATGTGCCAACATACCTCTAATGATAGGTGGAATCTCTGAGACATTCCACTTTTTCATTCAGGACAACTGCTCTTATGAAATTATCTTAGGTCAACCATTTATATGTGAAGCCAGAATGGAGACTAAAGTAATAGATGACGGCTCAGCATACACAAGAATTAGATCTAAAGATGATCTACAATCGCTCCAAGTTATGATAGTCAGCCCAAACCATGTACGAAATAGGGAACAAATTAGGAAGACGCCCATCCGTTCTCATGAAAAGATACGTGAAGATCATATGCCTCTTCGAGAGTTTGGAACTTATTATGATCAAAATTTTGCTTAGATGCCACTGTTGAGCGAGACAACGGTGGTTCTTGGTTTGATGTCTCGCACCCATTTGTAGATACTTTAGATAGTTTTTCTTTATATTTCCCTTCATCATACTTGCAATTCAGTCATTATAAACAAATTCCTAAAAAAATTATAAAACATTATGAAAAATTTTATAAAGAGAAAGGATTCATTTCATCTGATGAACACATTGAAACCGTAATTGAAACTTTATCTTCAAACTCATTGATTGAAGAACTTCAAAATATTTTGCATGAAAAAGAAAATTTTAGATTTGTACTTTTAAATTCTATTGAAGAATATGATTTGATTATTAAATTTGTCATGAGTAATGAAAAGGAAGCAAAAGTAAATACAAAATACAAAACCGTTGATAAAAAAATTAAACCGATTGCCCAATCATTACCACGAGAGAGTGAAGAGAAGTTTAGGAAAGTTACCAATGATCCTTATTTAAGAGAACGCACAAATATAGGTCATACTTTCACAGAAGAAACTTTAAAGCTAATCAAGATAGGAAATGATGAAAATTTTTTGTTACCTGAGGAACGTGAACTATTTCAAAGAGTGATTAGAAAGCATGGAAAGGCATTTTCTTTATATTCCCATGAGATAGGTTGTGCAGACCCAAAAATTGTTCCACCAATGATCATCTTTACAGTGCCTCACATTCCATGGAATCTTCGACCCATACCTGTTCCGAAAGCCCATTTACCAGAGTTAATGCGGCTTCTTAAGGAAAAGATTCACATGCGAATTTTAGAGCCATCGTCTGCACCCTACTCAAATAGGTGGTTTACTGTTCCAAAGAAAAATGGCAAGTTACGGTTCATTCAAGATTTACAACCTGTTAACCAAGTTACTATTAGGAATGTAGGTACTGGGCCCATTGTAGGAGAATTCGCTGAAGCCTTCACTGGTCATGCCATTTACTCAATGGGAGACTTGTATTCTGGCTACGATCAATTTCAGCTTGCTATTGAAAGTAGAGACATTACGACCATGAAAACTCCTTTAGGCTTAGTTCGCATGTGCACTTTGCCGCAAGAAGCTACTAATTCAGTAGCGCATATGATGAACGCCATGAATTCAGTATTACATGACTTCATTCCTAATATAGCCATGCCATTTATTGATGACATTCCTATTAAAGGATGTATTGAGAATGCGAAAGATGAAACTTTAGATTCCTCTGGCTGCAGGAAGTTTGTAGTAGATCATATCTCTGAATGTGAAAGGATTTTCCAGAGATTTAAAGAGGTTGGTCTCACATTCTCCATTGAGAAATCTGTTTTTGGTGTCAATGAGGTACTTATAGTTGGACATTTATGTGGACATTACGGTCGGAGGCCATATCCACCTAAAGTCGACGCTATAAACAAGATTTCTGAAACCTATAGTAATATTAGTGAGGTAAGACAATTCCTTGGTGCTTGTGTGTTTTATGCCATCTGGATCCCACACTATGCACATGTTGCAAACTATCTTTATGCTTTACTAAGGAAGAATCGAAAGTTTCTTTGGACTGAAGAACACTCAAAAGCTATGAAAAAGTTAAAGAAATTACTTCTTGAAGCTCCTATTTTAAAGCGAGTAGATTATACTGATCAAAAGCCTATCATTTTAACTGTTGATACGAGCCCTATAGGAATAGGATGGGTTATTGGTCAGGACGATGAAGAGGGCAATAGGTATGCTGTGAGATTTGGAGCAAAGATTTTACACGATACGCAAAGAAATTATCCGCAAATTAAACGAGAACTATGGGGTTTAGTCACGGCATTAAAATCCGATAAAGAATATTTTATAGGTGCAAATGTAATAGTTGAGACAGATTGTCTACCTCTGATTGGAATGATTACAAACTGTTCATCACCCGACATTGCCATGCTTAGATGGATTTCATACATCAAGTTTATAAATCCTGTTTTGATACATATTGCAGGTAAATCTAATCCTGTGGCTGATATGCTTTCTCGAGCTAGATTTGATAATGAGGAAGAAATAGAATTAGAAATAAATGCAATTAATTATGATTCTAAAGCATACGCATATGAACAGTTTAATATTGAAGAATACGAAGTGAAGCGGAAGCCTAAAGATCCATTTAAACCTTATCTTCCCGATATAGTCAACTATTTAATTGACTAGATATTTATCCAATTATTTAGGCCTTCCAGTTGTATTAGATTTATTGATTCGAACCATTAGCATATCAATTAATTCATTCAAACAGTTTAGCATCATATTGTTTCATTAGTTTTTCCATTACGTTCCTTGATGTCTTCTAAGTTAGTTCATGAGTCTGAGCACAGTACTATTGAAAATATTGAAAATATTGAAAATGTTCCGCCAACTCTAGACAGACCAGAACCCTCTAGCTTACCTGAAAGTTTAGTAGACGAACCCATTGTGGAAGTTTCAATCTCATATCAAGAAGCTGTTGCTATGTACGAGGCTGCCCGTCCTTACGGTCCATAGCTATTTAAACTATGTACATTGTATAGAATAACCTTATTTTCAATCATAGAAATAGGTAATTTAAATTGTTTTGTCATTAGAACCCTTATTTTCATAAGCGTGAGTTTGCTACAGACACCCTGCGTGTGCCGAACGATTTAGGCGGATGACTTGATCCACCATCCGAGCATCTCTCACGACCCGACATAAGGTTTAAATGGATCTTTAGGCTGCCGCTTCACTTCAATTGTCTTCACTTCACTTTAATTGATTGTAATCTTCAATGTTTCTGCAAGAAAACATTGAAGATTACAATCAATTAAAGTGAAGTGAAGACAATTGAAGTGAAGCCGCAGCCTAAAGATCCATTTAAACCTTATCTTCCCGATATAGTCAACTATCTAATTGACTAGACATTTATCCAATTGTTTAGGCCTTCCAGTTGTATTAGATTTATTGATTCGAACCATTAGCATATCAATTAATTCATTCAAACAGTTTAGCATTATATTGTTTCATTAGTTTTTCTATTACGTTCCTTGATGTCTTCTAAGTTAGTTCATGAGTCTGAGCACAGTACTATTGAAAATATTGAAAATATTGAAAATGTTCCGCCAACTCTAGACAGACCAGAACCCTCTAGCTTACCTGAAAGTTTAGTAGAAGAACCCATTGTGGAAGTTTCAATCTCATATCAGGAAGCTGTTGCTATGTACGAGGCTGCCCGTCCTTACGGTCCATAGCTATTTAAACTATGTACATTGTATAGAATAACCTTATTTTCAATCATAGAAATAGGTAATTTAAATTGTTTTGTCATTAGAACCCTTATTTTCATAAGCCTGAGTTTGCTACAGACACCCCGCGTGTGCCGAACGATTTAGGCGGATGACTTGATCCACCATCCGAGCATCTCTCACGACCCGACATTGGTGAACCCGACGTGAACAAATGGCGTTGCAGCTCAGGTATAAATTTTAAATTTTGCATTGCATATACATTCATACGATTTTACATCAGTGCAGCTGCGTCTTTATCCCTGGAAGCTGTGGCATTTACGTGAGCTTGCAATCTTCTTGGTGTCGAGGGCTGGTCTGGTGACCTGAGCGCCTCCACGAAGATTGGCAAGTAGGAGAACCTCGTCGCGCCACCCCTTTCATCAACAATTGAAGCACAAAACGTTTGCACCCATTTTAGCAAACTATGTATTTAGGTTTTGATTCAAATCAATAAATGTATTGAATTTCACAGAAAGCACTGTTTTGAGCCTCATCTTTGAGCAGTTGGTATAATTTCTTTACCCTTACATTCTTGGGTGCAAAATTTTATTTAAGGTTAAATTATTGGTATAGGTTAAAGGCAACTGTTTGTTAAACATAGGTTAAGCGTTAATCATAGCTTTACTTGCAACATTTTTGCATAGTAAAAACTTATCAAACTGGACTCTAACGGAATTTCAGAATTAGTAGCTGAACATAAGGAAAGAGTAACAAAAGAAGTTCAGGATATAGTTAGAATTGTTCAAGCTAGGTCAAAACAAACTTCAAAAATGGACGAGCTATTTCAAATTATGATGCACGAGATGCAAGGACAAAAGGTAGTTGAAACGTTATTAAAGGATAAAGGGAAATTTACTGGTATGAATGTTACAAATTATTTAGACACGTTTGAGGAATTAGCTAAGTTACACGGTTTACCTGAAACAAAGTGGAAATCCTATCTTGGACGTCTGGCCATAGGTACTGTAAAAGCTATTATGGATATACATGACAATAAGGAATGGGATGAGTTTAGAAAAGAGCTGCATAAGGAATTCTACTTAGAAGACTACAGTCAACATAGTAGAGAAGGATTTATGAAATGGATTAGTTCACCTAAGCCTCACATTTCGTTAACTCAACTCCATAGTGAATTTATGAAAAGATTCTCTCAATTACCTGAACAGGATAGAGTTGCCCTTACCCCAGATATCATTTTATATTTCCTTAAAATCTTGACTCCAGATATAAGGGTAGAGGTTGAGCGTAGGCTTGAAGAACCGGGAAAGAAATATGGGCTTACAGATGACTGGGGTGTAGTAAAAACTGTAGTTGAGGCGGTTGCTTACATGATCCAACGTAAAACACTCCTTTATGAATCGATGTCTCAACCATCTTCCAGTTTTCCTCCGATTCAGGCAACTAGGGATACACATATAGATTCAAAAGCTGAGCCTACAACATCCACATCTAGAGTACCAACCGAGTTACAATTTGAGATTTTGTTACAAGTTGGACAATATGATGCATATGCACGAGAATATGTCTAAAGAGGTAGCGGCTTTGTAGAATGTGGTGTATGCTTTAAACCTACAAGATAAACCTGCAATGCAAGCTCATCCGACTATTTATCCTCAACCAGTAAATGCTCCAAATCCACCATTAGTAGCTCCGAATCATCCATTAGTACCTCCTAATCCACCTTTTATACCTCCTAATCCTCCAGTTGTACCCCAACCAATTCCTCAACCGATTCCTCAAGCATTTAACCAAAGAAATTTCAATGAAAGGAGAAATGCCAATGTGAGGAGATGTATCTGGTGCGATGCCACATATCATTTGACTTACACATGTGAAGCATTGAAAGATGCGAAAGAGAAAAGACTTGTAATTGATATTGACAAGCGATTGTGCGACTATAGAACACATTTACCCTTAGCTGCCAATTGGGGAAAGGGAGGGATGCAGAAGCTGTATGAAAACCTTTCTGAGTCTTCGAAATCTGCTTCTGCTGTTAAACTAGAATATGTTGATAGTGACTCTGATTCCGAACAAACAAGGGAAGCGAGGAACTACTCAATTGAAGCTTTCATAAAGGCGAGAGATGATATTATGCAGAAAACTGCGTGGAACTCTCCTGTCGATCAATTCTCGATATATTCGCATATTGCGAATGTTGAAGAGAAAAGAAAGAGAGATGATGAGCAAGATATAAATGATTCAGGTAGACGAATGACTAGAAGTAAGATGAGAGATGAGCCGAAGCCTAAGAAAGTTTAGTTTGAACAAGGCGAAAGTTCTAAAACAAATGAGGAGCGAAGAAAAGAAATTAGGGAGGGTAAACAACCTGTGTTTAGTGAGCCAATTCAAACATCAGACAAAGTAGAGCAAATTCCTAGAACTGAAACAAAACCTGAAGAGAAACCAGAAAAGAAACCAGAACGAGTACCGAAAGCTATTCTTATTTCTGAACTTGAACAAAAAGTTGATTCGAAAGAAATATTGTATGACATCTTATTAAAAAGTGCAGTAACAATGACTTTAGAACAAATATTCTCAATAGCAAAAATTGAATTTAAGGAAAATTTTATTAAACTAATTAAAAGGAAGAGATTCCCTCTGTCACAAGAGGTAGAGATGCAAGATGTTGCCGATGTAACTCACTTGATTCATGAATCTCTTTTAGACTCAGAAGATGAAGAAGATAATACCTGTAATGTGAACAAAAATTTCTTAGGGCCGATTGTACCAGATGACGAAACAAAAAATTCAGAGAGTGATTTTAGAAAAAGTTTTTGGGCGAGAGGCACACCGGAGATTAAAGTTAACTTAGGAGATCAGAAGAAATCATATTCTGCTTTAGCCCTAATTGACTCTGGGTCTGAAATCTATGTGATTTCGAAACGATTATATGATAAGTTTAAATGGCCTATTGATAAAAATCACGGCTGGATAATGCGAACCGCGGACAATGGTTGTGGATCACTCCTAGGAGCATGTGCCAACATACCTCTAATGATAGGTGGAATCTCTGAGACATTCCACTTTTTCATTCAGGACAACTGCTCTTATGAAATTATCTTAGGTCAACCATTTATATGTGAAGCCAGAATGGAGACTAAAGTAATAGATGACGGCTCATCATACGCAAGAATTAGATCTAAAGATGATCTACAATCGCTCCAAGTTATGATAGTCAGCCCAAACCATGTACGAAATAGGGAACAAATTAGGAAGACGCCCATCCGTTCTCATGAAAAGATACGCAAAGATCATATGCCTCTTCGAGAGTTTGGAACTTATTATGATCAAAATTTTGCCTAGATGCCACTGTTAAGCGAGACAACGGTGGTTCTTGGTTTGATGTCTCGCACCCATCTGTAGATACTTTAGATAGTTTTTCTTTATATTTCCCTTCATCATACTTGCAATTCAGTCATTATAAACAAATTCCTAAAAAAATTATAAAACATTATGAAAAATTTTATAAAGAGAAAGGATTCATTTCATCTGATGAACACATTGAAACCGTAATTGAAACTTTATCTTCAAACTCATTGATTGAAGAACTTCAAAATATTTTGCATGAAAAAGAAAATTTTAGATTTGTACTTTTAAATTCTATTGAAGAATATGATTTGATTATTAAATTTGTCATGAGTAATGAAAAGGAAGCAAAAGTAAATACAAAATACAAAACCGTTGATAAAAAAATTAAACCGATTGCCCAATCATTACCACGAGAGAGTGAAGAGAAGTTTAGGAAAGTTACCAATGATCCTTATTTAAGAGAACGCACAAATATAGGTCATACTTTCACAGAAGAGACTTTAAAGCTAATCAAGATAGGAAATGATGAAAATTTTTTGTTACCTGAGGAACGTGAACTATTTCAAAGAGTGATTAGAAAGCATGGAAAGGCATTTTCTTTATATTCCCATGAGATAGGTTGTGCAGACCCAAAAATTGTTCCACCAATGATCATCTTTACAGTGCCTCACATTCCATGGAATCTTCGACCCATACCTGTTCCGAAAGCCCATTTACCAGAGTTAATGCGGCTTCTTAAGGAAAAGATTCACATGCAAATTTTAGAGCTATCGTCTGCACCCTACTCAAATAGGTGGTTTACTGTTCCAAAGAAAAATGGCAAGTTACGGTTCATTCAAGATTTACAACCTGTTAACAAAGTTACTATTAGGAATGTAGGTACTGGGCCCATTGTAGGAGAATTCGCTGAAGCCTTCGCTGGTCATGCCATTTACTCAATGGGAGACTTGTATTCTGGCTACGATCAATTTCAGCTTGCTATTGAAATTAGAGACATTACGACCATGAAAACTCCTTTAGGCTTAGTTCGCATGTGCACTTTTCCGCAAGGAGCTACTAATTCAGTAGCGCATATGATGAACGCCATGAATTCAGTATTACATGACTTCATTCCTAATATAGCCATGCCATTTATTGATGACATTCCTATTAAAGGATGTATTGAGAATGCGAAAGATGAAACTTTAGATTCCTCTGGCTGCAGGAAGTTTGTAGTAGATCATATCTCTGACTGTGAAAGGATTTTCCAGAGATTTGAAGAGGTTGGTCTCACATTCTCCATTGAGAAATCTGTTTTTGGTGTCAATGAGGTACTTATAGTTGGACATTTATGTGGACATTACGGTCGGAGGCCATATCCACCTAAAGTCGACGCTATAAACAAGATTTCTGAAACCTGTAGTAATATTAGTGAGGTAAGACGATTCCTTGGTGCTTGTGTGTTTTATGCCATCTGGATCCCACACTATGCACATGTTGCAAACTGTCTTTATGCTTTACTAAGGAAGAATCGAAAGTTTCTTTGGACTGAAGAACACTCAAAAGCTATGAAAAAGTTAAAGAAATTACTTCTTGAAGCTCCTATTTTAAAGCGAGTAGATTATACTGATCAAAAGCCTATCATTTTAACTGTTGATACGAGCCCTATAGGAATAGGATGGGTTATTGGTCAGGACGATGAAGAGGGCAATAGGTATGCTGTGAGATTTGGAGCAAAGATTTTACACGATACACAAAGAAATTATCCGCAAATTAAACGAGAACTATGGGGTTTAGTCACGGCATTAAAATCCGATAAAGAATATTTTATAGGTGCAAATGTAATAGTTGAGACAGATTGTCTACCTCTGATTGGAATGATTACAAACTGTTCATCACCCGACATTGCCATGCTTAGATGGATTTCATACATCAAGTTTATAAATCCTGTTTTGATACATATTGCAGGTAAATCTAATCCTGTGGCTGATATGCTTTCTCGAGCTAGATTTGATAATGAGGAAGAAACAGAATTAGAAATAAATGCAATTAATTATGATTCTAAAGCATACGCATATGAACAGTTTAATATTGAAGAATACGAAGGAGAGTGGCAGGATATTGGAAAGTATTTAAGTACTTTGGTTAGGGCACCTTCATGGTCTTCAAATAGATTTCGGAATATTAGGAAAAGAGCTTACAACTTTTTTCTGAAAGATGGTTTCATTTGGAGACATGCGAGGGGAAAAATTAGATTGCCACAACGAGTACTAGGTACTAAGGATCTTCAGTTACAAGTCATGAAGAGTATGCATGATACTTTATGGGCAGGACATAAAGGTTTTGTAGCTACGTATGAAAAAATTAGAGAAGGATACTGGTGGCCAGGGATTTATGTTACTGTTAAAAATTATGTTACTTCATGTGACGTATGTCAGATTCATTCCTCAGTCAAACATAGGGATCCGTTGCATCCTACCTATCCTCCATGCATCCATTATAAATGGGTTATAGACTTAGTTACCATGCCTAAAGGTATCAATAAGATGAGATATATAGTCTTGGCACGTGAAGATCTTACGAATCATGTAGAAGGCCGAGCTTTAAGATCTAAGACAACCTTGAATGTATGCAAATTTCTTCTTGAGGATGTCATTTCACGATTTGGTTATGTAGAAAAGGTAGTGGCGGATAGGGGAGAGTTAGATGCGCAGGAGGCTAGAGAATTCTTTGCTAGGCATGGAATTCGCTTAGCCCTTACTACTGCTTACAACCCTGAAGCTAATGGGAAGATTGAGCGAGGGCATTCTCCTATTATTAAAGCAATTTCCAAAGCTTGTAATGGAGAAATTAAGAATTGGCCAACTTATCTGCCATTTGCGTTGTGGGCCGATAGAATGACCTGCACTAGAACGATGGGGTATATGCCGGCAGAGTTGATGTATTGCCAGAAATCAATTTTTCCTGTGCATACGCAAATTCTTACTTGGACTACTTTACCATGGGAAGATAATTTGTCGACAGAAGATTTATTAGCTCTGCGAATCCAGCAACTAGAGCAAGGAAATGAACGTTTAGAAGAGGCTATAGTTAAACTAAAAGATTCTCGATTGAAAAACAAGAAGTATTTTGATAAATCACATAGGTTAAGGCCAAAGCCGATTTATGTTAATGATTGGGTTTTACTGTATGATAGTACGTTTGATTCTCAGTATGATGCCCATAGAAAACTAAAAAGACGTTGGTTTGGACCTTATGTGGTAGTCAAAACCTATGAAAACGGAACGTATGCCTTACGCGAATTAGATGGTACTCCTCTTAAAAACTTAATTGCTGGCAAAAGAATTAAATTATTTAAACAAAGAGATGATGAAATGTATGAAGTAATGTTTGATGATGAGCATGATTAATTATGTATGAATGAATTTCTTTAGTGTGGGTTTCTTTTGCAGGAAAACCAAGAGAAGATTTGAATATGAAATTTAATAATTTTGCATGTCTAGCTGTTGCTGGTTGAGTTCTAACAGGTCTTTGAAGAACAGATTAAGATGCATAAAGATGAGCAGATTGAAGATGAAGCAGATTGAAGATAAAATTGATTTTAGGTCGTATTTTTCTTTGTCTTAAAATTTTGTTTTACGTATTTTATTTGCATTCATATAAAACTAATTGATAAAATATGGAATGAACAATATTAATTTATAAAGGACTCTATTTAACCATATTAGGAAAATAGACATAATTTATATTTCTACATTTATAGATTAAGTGAGATTTGTTAAAAATAGAAGGATTTGTAGTTCATTTAGATAACGAAAGTAGTTGTATATATGTAGGAGCATATTGTTGCATGATACATGTCTGTGAAAACCTAGATCTTTCTTGTCCATGCAGCTAGATCCTTAGCTCGGATTAAGGGGTTAAGCCTTTCCCCTTTAAAACAAAAAAGTAGCAAAAAAAAAAAAAAAAGAAAGAATATTGACATGGAAGTTATACCTTCTTCCACCCCAAAAAGGTATTTACATTTATTATCGATATGAAGTTTACATCATATTTATATGAAGAGAACTAGTTGTGAAAAAACACATCTAGCGATTAAAATTGGGCATACAAGGCGGCTGTCTGTCCAAGTAGATTTAGTAGATTTCTTTGGCATGCTTGATTGCTCATATGTGAATGCATATATATGACGAAACCTGCATGTGAATGAATGAAAATGAATTATGTTTTATATTAATCTTTACATAGTTTATAAATGGATGAAATGTAAATTAATGTTTGTTGACTGAACAGGTTACTAGTTTACCTTTATACTTTAATATGTTTTCATTGCCAGATATAATAAACTTCATGTGCATGTTGAAAAGATTAAAAATTTGATAATTTAAACTATGTTTATAAAAGAATTGATGCTGTTCTATGATTTAATTTCAGGATAATCATTGAAAATGCCGATTCCCTTAATCTGCAAGTTGGCCCATCGAGGACGATGTGCAGGTTTGGTGGCGGTGGATGTCGGGAAGATTTGCATCTTCCAGTTGATGACCAGAGGAAATAAAAGCAACTTAATTGGTGAATTCTAAACCTCTTTTTCACTGTTGATCAGTTGTTCTGGATTGAATTAACTACTTTTGAAGTGTTTGCAGGTTCAAGAAATGATGAAGAATATGTGTTCATATTAGGGTTACCCTAATTACTCATTTAATGAGTGTTTTAAATTGATACATATAAGACAGATGAGTATATACCCCTAGGGTTTCATGAGTTTATATAAGTTAAGTCAGTAGGATTAATCCAAAGAATCTTAAATGATTCCATTGGGTTAATGTTAAGGGTTTAGATGATTTATCATGGGTTAGAGATAGGGTTTAGAAGGGTTTTAAAGGGTTTTCATGAGTTTTTGATGGGTTTTAAGTAGGTTTTCTAGGGTTTTAGAATGTTTCAAGGGTTAAAATAATTAATATTTAAGGAAATTAATCTATAACTAAACATTGGTTCAATAACAAAAATTAAAATATGGTTTAATTAATTATTTAATCATGTATGTATACATTTAAATACTAAGGTTCTAACTAATTAAAAGCTTAACCTAAGCTTAATTTAAATAATTTATTTAATTAGAAATTTAGGATAATAAAATTAAAATAAAAACTAGTGGATAATTAATGAGTGGTGAATGTGAGTGGTGATTAAAGTGTGGTGAGAGTTGAGTGTGTAAATAAAGTGGTTAAAGTAGTAGGTTGAAAGTGTGGTAGTTGTGAGTGTAAGTTAAAAGAGTGGTTTAAATAGATTATGCATTTAAAGTAGTTAAAGGAAATGAAAAGAGTGGTCAAAGTATGGTGGATAAATATGGGTTAAAGAATGGATGAGAATTAAAGTAGGAAACCAAAAAGAGTGGTATAGAGAGGATCTGTGTGTATATATATATGTGTGATGTGCTCTAGTTTTCCTTAATGTTTTCTTGCAGAAACATTGAAGATTACAATCAATTAAAGTGAAGTGAAGACAATTGAAGTGAAGCGGCAGCCTAAAGATCCATTTAAACCTTATCTTCCCGATATAGTCAACTATCTAATTGACTAGACATTTATCCAATTGTTTAGGCCTTCCAGTTGTATTAGATTTATTGATTCGAACCATTAGCATATCAATTAATTCATTCAAACAGTTTAACATCATATTGTTTCATTAGTTTTTCCATTACGTTCCTTGATGTCTTCTAAGTTAGTTCATGAGTCTGAGCACAGTACTATTGAAAATATTGAAAATATTGAAAATGTTCCGCCAACTCTAGACAGACCAGAACCCTCTAGCTTACCTGAAAGTTTAGTAGAAGAACCCATTGTGGAAGTTTCAATCTCATATCAGGAAGCTGTTGCTATGTACGAGGTTGCCCGTCCTTACGGTCCATAGCTATTTAAACTATGTACATTGTATAGAATAACCTTATTTTCAATCATAGAAATAGGTAATTTAAATTGTTTTGTCATTAGAACCCTTATTTTCATAAGCTTGAGTTTGCTACAGACACCCCGTGTGTGCCGAACGATTTAGGCGGATGACTTGATCCACCATCCGAGCATCTCTCACGACCCGACAGCGTGGGCACATATGCCAACCTGATCTCCCCAGCAGAGAACCTCTCCCTGACATAGTGATAATGCACCTCAATGTGCCTAGTGCGAGCATGGAACACAGGGTTCCTCGCAACTGCTAATGTGCTCTAATTGTCAGTGAAGATGGTGGTGGCAGAAAATTGGCCAACACCCAAATCAGCCATAAGGCGTCTGAGCCACACACACTCAACAGTCGCTGTGAAAGCTGCCCTATACTCAGCCTCACAACTAGAAGTGGCCACAGTAGGCTGCTTCTTGCTCAACCAAGATATACATGAGCTACCAAGCATGAAGCAAAAACCACTGGTGGACACACGAGTGTCATAGCAACCAGCCCAATCTGAGTCAGAAAAAGCATGCAAATCTGGCGGTAGTGATCCCCCCTTGGGATAAAACAATCCAAGTAGCCGAGTACCACTCGTAGCGAAAGATGCGCTTAACCGCTTTCCAATGCGTGACTCCTGGGCAATGCATAAACCTGCTCATCTGTGAGACAGCAAACTGAATATCTGGCCGAGTAATGCATAAGTAAATCAAGCATCCAACAGCCTGCTGATAGAGAACATCATCAAATTTATCTTCAGCATCATGAAGACTCAATCGTAAACCTGTCTCCATAGGAGTGGCAATAAGCTTACAGTCTTCAAGGCCAAAACGCTGCAATAATGTGTCAATATATTTCGTTTGACACAAAGCCATTCCACCATCAACGTGCATAAACTGAATGCCCAAATAGTGATGCAAATGCCCCAAATCAAACATCTCAAATGAGGCATGCAAATCAGCCTTAAAAGCAGCAATATGTGTCTCAATAGGACCAGTGAGCAGCATGTCATCAACATAGACAACAATGATCAGAAGCACATCATTAGCACGTTTCACATATAAGGTGCTTTCAGTTGGACTGTTCTCAAAACCATGTGCAATTAGATAGGCATGTATCTTCTCATACCAAGCACGTGGTGCTTGCTTTAAACCATATAATGCCTTCTTTAACCTGCAAACCTGGTTTTCATGCCCTTTTTGCACAAAGCCACGGGGCTGAAAAACATACACTTCTTCATGCAAGTCACCATTCAGAAATGTTGTTTTAATGTCCAACTGATGTACATTCCAACCATGATGGGCTGCAAGTGCACAAACGCTCCGAACAGTAGTCATACCGCATGTAGGTGCAAAGGTCTCATCAAAATCAATGCCTCTTTCCTGTGCATAACCCTTTGCAACAAGCCTAGCCTTATACCTCTCAACTGTACCATCAGGTTTACGCTTCAGCTTGTATACACACTTAGTGCCAATGGCCTTCTTGCCAGGAGGCAAGTCACATTAAGACCATGTACCATTCCTCATTATAGCATCATATTCAGATTGCATAGCAGCCATCCAATTTTCTGAATTTTGTGCTTCATCAAAAGAAACAGGCTCATTCTCATCACAGAGACTAGACGCAGCCATAGCATAGCAATCTGATGCAAAGGAGGCACTATCAGAGCCTGAACGAGTACGATATGACAAAGGTGCATCTAATTTGCTGCCACGCAAAGTCTGCACCAGCCATTTTGGCATAGTTTTTGCCTGCTCAATATCAGCTCTCTCATCAACAAGTGCATCATGTAAATTTGCATCAGAAATGGAATGATCTGCATCATCATATGAAACCTGCAAAGGCTGAGAAGTTGCCTCATTAGGACCAACACTAGCCTATCCACCTATAAAAAGAGGCATCAAAGTATCATGCATGTCTTTGGAGCTAACAGATGTCTCCTTAGTACATGAAAGCAATGGCTGAATAGCATCTTCCACAAAGACAACATCACGGCTAACCAGAATGCGTTTAGTCTGTGGATGATACAGACGATAGCCTTTACTTTCAGAATTGTACCCAACAAAAATACATTTTACTCCCTTATCATCCAATTTTCTGCGATGTTGTTCAGGCACTAATGCATATGCCAAACAACCAAAAACACGCAGATGAGCAACAGATGGCTTGCGGTTATGCCAAGCCTCATATGGAGTGATAGACTGCAACGCTTGAGCGGGACACCTGTTCAGTACATATGCTGCACACATGAGAGCCTCAAGCCAGAAACTATGTGGTAAAGCCTGACTTTTGACCATGCACCTCGCCATCTCCATGAGTGACCTGTTCTTTCGTTCAGCAACTCCATTCTGTTGAGGTGTATAGGGCACTGTACACTGGTGTTTTATCCCACGTTCAGCTAGAAATGCATTAAAATCTGAAGACATATATTCCTCCCCCTCGATCAGAACAGAGGGTGCCCATTTTACATGCTGACAGATTTTCAGCCAAAACCAAAAACTGTTTGAAGCACATGAACACTTCGGACTTTGCTTTGAGTGGATATACCCATGCATGCCTGGAAAAATCATCAATGAAAGTCATGAAGTAAAGGTAATTTCCAAAAGAGGGTGTCTGCATAGGACCACAGACATCACTATGTACAAGCTGCAATTTCTGCGTAGCCCGAACTGAACCATCTTTTGGAAAGGAAGAACGCTGCATTTTGCCCAAAATACAGCCTTCACAAACATGTGTTCTAGGTGCCTCAAGTTTGGGCAAAGAGGACACCATTTCAGATTTCTGCAGGCATAACAAACTAGCAAAATTCAGATGACCAAAGCGTGCATGCCAAAGCTTTGCATCTGACATAGCCTGAGAATCATGAACTGCACATGCTGAATCATTCACAGATCTTTCATAGTCTATGAGCTTATACAGCCCACGACATAAAATGCCAAAAGCAATAATCACATCACCATTTGAGAGATCATGGACTATACACCTGTCATCAATGAATTTCACAACCAAGCCAATCTTGGCTAATGCAGAAACTGATAACAGGTTCTTTTTGATCCTTGGCACAAATAAAGCATTTGACAAAGTGAAAGAACTACAATCAACAGTAGTCAGAATGATCTTACCAACTCCCATAACAGGATAAGAGGAGTTATTGGCGCATGTGACAGTATTCCCTGTAGGGGCAGGCTCGAGTGAAGAGAAGAAACTGCGCTGCAAGGTAATATGTTTGGTCGCCCCACTGTCAAAGTACCAAACATCTGAGTCTACTGCAGACATGCACTGATCATGAGAAGATGGGTCAAAACTGCAGACAGTAGTAAACACCCATTCTTCTTCCTGCACAAGATTTGCAGACTCTATTTTTGGTGTAGAGGCCTCTGCAACAACCATTCCAGCCTCTTTCTTCTTTGCCTCTTTAGCAGCCAGTTTTGGACAGTTCTTTATAATATGATAATTTCCTTTACAGTACTTGCAGAACAATTTCTGCTTTTCTGATTTCTTCTCATCTTTATCCTGGTTCTTCGATTGTGAAGCATTTGCAGATTTCTGCTTACTAGTAGAAGAGCTCCATTTTCCTTTGCCCTTCTGACTAGCCAGGAAAGCTTGATTTGCAACACGCATAATGGACCTGTTCTGCCTGGACTGATCTTCCTGCAACAGAACAGAGACTAATTCCTCAAATGACAAGGCATTCGGATTGCCTTTCATCATCAATCGAAGAGTAGAGGCAAAACTCTGATATGAATCAGGAAGACCATTCAGAACGGTCTGCACAAGTGAGCTATCTGGTATAACCTCATTAGCAGAAATCAATTGTTCCTTCAGGTCTTTGATCTTTGTAAGAAAATTGTCCATAGAATCACCTTCATTCATGTGCTCACTCTCCAACTGTTTTCGGAGGTAAGCAACACGAGCCTCATTCCTAGCCTGGTACAAAGTGGTAAGTGTATCCCAAGCATCCTTTGCTGTTCTACAAGAGTGAATGTGAGGAATAATGGCACGTTTGACAGACAAAGCTATCAATGCATGTGCCTGGGCATCTCTGCCATCCCAACAAATCTGCTCTGGAGTAGGTGCAATAGAAACAACAACACGAACAGGAATCTGCGTAATATCATCTTCGACACCATCTTCATCAGCTCCAACACCTGTATTTGCAGTACCTGTTGTTACAGGTGTAACAGGACGTCTTTCAACACCCTGCACAATGTTCCATAATCCTTTTGCAACCAGTACATGTCGCATCATATAAGCCCATAATGGGTAGTTGGTACCATCCAACTTATCCTCAATAGCCAACATACGGAATACATCACTGCTTTCAGCCATGGCCGGTGACTAAAATACTTTGATGCAGAAAATTGACTGTATCTCAAAAAGTTGAACAGAACTGCCCAGACAAGTTCTGCTAGACCTGTAGCAGACTTCGAGATGCTTAAACTGGCGAACAGAAACTGGTATATACCTTTGGCACAAAAGGACAAAATAGCCTGCACAAGCACTGCGATAGTGCGTTCGGAGGCCGAAACGAGCTCAGATT
>CM035436.1:78621117-78623617 GCA_020310875.1 Ceratopteris richardii | reverse complement strand
GAATCTCTTCAAATTTTGATAGCACGTAGACAACTTTGCGTTGGTTCCAACAATCTTTAGATCTTTGAATTTGGTGGAGAAATGACTGAGATATGTTCTTCACAAGTTGACAGACTTTCAAGTACTATGACAGAGAACTCAAAAATGACTAATGAAGATATATGTACTAATGAACACGTGTATACAAATCCATTGGCATGAAATTCATTGCCTAATGGTGTGGATAGGTGGGGGCTAGAGTTTAGGCCTCACACACACACACTCAGAAACAGTAATGGGAAGCTCGGGAGTGATGAGTTCTCACCGCGACTTTTCCATGACCACTTTTATAGTGATTGAGTAGAAATTTGAATTCAAATTCAAACTTTTGGCTCCTTATGATTAAGCTCCTATATCCTAGGAGATATTCCTTCAATCAAAGCTAACCTTTTTCCACGAATTCCTTTTGGTAGGTGTTTACAAAGATTCCAAGTCAATTTGACTTTTACAAAGAGATAAAGTGGTAAATAACCACTAGTACTAGTTCCTATGCTTCTCCATATGTGTATTGATTTCAATGTATCCATCAAGCCAAATGTGTAGGCTTGTGAATTACACCAACAGCTCCCCCTCAAGCCAAAAATTTTGGCTTGGTCTTCATCCTTCATTCTTCATGTATATCCTGCAATCCAATCATTGCTTTGAACCTGGAAAGTTTAATTGCATCCAAAGCTTTAGTCAACAAATCTGCACACTGCATATTGGTTGATACATAGGTTAGTTGAATGTCTTTGTTTAGCAACTTCTCTCTCACATAATGGTAATGGACCTCTATATGTTTGGTCCTAGCATGATAGATAGGATTAGCTGCAAGGTGAAGTGAACTTGTATTATATCCAAAGATTATTGGTGACCTAGTATATAAACCCAATTCTGTATACAAAAGCTTGATCCATATGGCTTCTTGTGTGGCATTAGCCAGTGCTCTATAATGTGCTTCTGTAGAAGACAAAGCAAAAGTAGGTTGCTTCTTTGAAGACCTGATATTGGCTTATCACCTGCAAATGAAATATATCCTGAAGTGCTCCTCCTATCATCCTTGCATCCTACCCAATCTGCATCTGAATAGATCTTGATATCAATGTCTGAAGTGTAAGGAAAATATAAACCATGATTTTGTGTACCTTTGAGATACTTTAATATCCTCTTAGCAGCTTCTAAGTGAGGTATCCTTGGCTTGTGCATAAACTGACTTAGCACACTAACTCCATATGCAATGTCTATCCTTGTTAAGGTAGCATAGTTCAAGCTACCCACCATACTTTGATAACCTGTAATGTCATTAATTTCATCACCTTCATGGGCACTTAGTTTTAGGTTTACCTCCATTGGAGTACTTGCTACTTTGGCATCCTGCAAATGAAACTTCCTCAACGTATCTTGTATGTATTTTTTCTGAGTAATGTATATTCCTGAGTTAGTATAGACTAACTCAAGCCCAATAAAATACTTTAGTAGACCAAGATCATTGATCTTGAACTCCTTCATCATCTGGCTTTTGATTTGTCTGATTCCATTAACATCATTACCTATAAGTATGATGTCATCAACATAAACACAAAGGTATATTACCTCTGAATTACTTCTCTTGATGAATAGAGAAGTGTCTGCCTTGCTCATGATAAAACCTTGGTCTTGGAGGTATGTAGTTAACTTGTAATTCCATGCCCTAGGTGCCTGCTTCAATCCATATAAAGCCTTTTTCAATCTGCAAAACATATGTTACCTTCTTAGGGTCCTCATAGCCAGGAGGTTGTGACATATACACCTCTTCTGAAATCCATCCATTCAAGAAAGCATTCTTGACATCCAATTGGTACATGTTCCAATTTTTTGATGTAGCCACACTTACCAATACTCTGATTGTTGGCATCTTGGCCATAGGAGAGAATGTGTCTTCATAGTCAATACCTTGGGTTTGTGCAAAACCCTTGGCTACCAATCTGGCTTTGTACCTATTAATTGATCCATCAGAATTTCTTTTAAGTTTATAGATCCATCTGGATCCTATTACCTTCATGGATTCCTTCTTAGGTACTAACTCCCATGTATCACTCTCCTTGAGTGCTTCAATCTCCTCATCCATAGCTCCTTTCCATTCTTTCTTGGTTATGGCTTTTTCACATGATCCTGGTTCTTCAATTGACAAATCTTTGGCAAGGTAAACAGAGTGTTTAGTAACAAGAGATGTATCATACCCATATCTGATAGGTTTTTTGCTCTTTCTTTGTGATCTTCTGATTGACTGATTTGAAGATTCAGGTATGTCTTCAAGCTTCTTCATTTTGACTTTGCCTTTGGACTTCCATGCTTTGAAATCTTCAAGGTTGATAACATCTTCATCATCTGAAGTTGAGTCTTCATTCTGAGTAGGTTCTTCCTTAGCAAGACTTGGAAACTCCTCTTCCAAGTCATAGGGTAGTTTAAACTTCCTGCATTCATTCTCATACCAAGAATCATT
>CM035436.1:78606117-78616117 GCA_020310875.1 Ceratopteris richardii | reverse complement strand
TTGGTGATTAGTTTTGAGAACTAATGGCTAGTATGATTGCGCAAAGGTATTGCTAATACTTGTGCATCATTTACTTGAAGAAATTTAAAGATTTGTGCAGGAAAAGAAGTTGATATCTGAAGCAGACTTTCTGAAGTTGATACTTCTTCACTCAGAGAAGTGTTACTTGAAGTTTTGGTAAAAAGAAACATTGTTTGTGTAAAGTTTGGTTTATAGCTGACATAGAAGTGTTCTTAAGTCAGTGTAGATCAAACCTTTGGAGATTAAAAGGTCTCCAACAGTGGTATCAGAGCTAAAGGTGAAGTACAAGAGAAGAAAAGATAATCGAAGTTCCGACTGGTGCAGATATTGAAGATCTTCCAAATCAAAGGAGGATAAGGACAAATTATTGAAGATAACTTGCAGAAATTCATAGTACAAGTTCGAAAGAATCAAGAAGGACAAAGAATATATCAAAGGTACACTTTCTCTTCATAAACCATAGTAATTGCAGATACAGAAAGTCAAGGATGGGAGAAAGCTTGCAAATTGATAAGCTAGATAGGGAGAACTATCCAGCATGGTCCATGAGGATGGAAGCACACCTCATGAGCAAAGACCTTATAGCATTTATTACAGGAGATGAAGAAAAACCTGAGTTTGCAGATCCTAGTATTCCTACTAGGGAAGAGCTTGCAATGTTGAAGACTTGGATGAGAAAGGATGCTCAAGCAAGGAGTATCATCTACATGGCTGTAAATGATTATCTTCTACCTCACATCAGAGGTTTGGAAAGTGCTACAGATGTTTGGAATGCCTTGGAAGAGCATTTCCAAAATACTACTAAGTCAAGGAAGTCCTCACTATGGGCTGAGTTCACAACATTCAAGAAGAAGAGCTCACAATCAATTTCAGATTATGTGGCAAGGATGAAAGATATTGCAGATAGCTTGGGAGCAGTGGATGAAGATATTGAAGAGGAAAAGTTGGTAAGACAAATACTTACAGGTCTAAGAGGAGATGAGAAGTGGAAGCCTTTTATATTGTCCATAGAATTGTCACTTGATCACTTTACTCCTGACCTTAATCAATTGCTAGGACACATGCTAACCTTTGAGCAGGATCTTAAAGGAGACAATGATAGAAGTACAAGTCAAGCTATGTACTCCAAAGACAAGAAAAAGAATGGCAAGGGAAAGCAATCAAATGATGATGAAGGGAATTCAAGTCAAGCCAACTTCACAAAAGGAAAGACAAATTTCAGAGGTAAAGGAAGAGGAGGTAAGAACAAAGATAATGCTAAAGCTTGTTGGATTTGTGGCAGAACAAATCATTTGGCAAATGATTGTTGGTATAACAATCAAAGTGGAGGATACAACAATCAGAATTATAGTCAAAGAGGTAGAGGAGGCAGAAACCAAAGAGGCAATTTCAGAGGAAGAGGTGGTAGGACATCATATGGTAGAGGAGGTGGAAGAAACTTCCAATCTCAGTCCTACAACAATAATTATTACAATTATGCGTCAGATCAGAAGGATGACATGACTCTTATCCTGAATGCAACTCATGAATCAATGGGAGAAGATCAAAGAGTGTTTTATATTGACTCAGGGTGCAGCAACCATCTGAGTTGGAATCTATCCTTGATGACTGATATGGAAGCAAGGGTGAATGGACATACAGTTCAAACAGGTGATAATACCAAACATAAAGTGGAGAGCATTGGATCAGTGAAGACAAAGAGTGGAAGTACACTTCTGAGTAAGGTACTTTATGTTCCTACTATTCCTAAAAATTTGATAAGTGTAGGGCAAATTGTGGAGAAAGGATATGAGGTAAGATTTACAAATGATGGTGTCTATGTACAAGATCCAAATCAGGGATATAGAACCATAATTGCAGGTAAAAAGGAAGGAAGATTGTTCACTCTCAAGGTCCAAGGTAATGTGGGACATGCATTGTTTACCTATAGAGGTCAAAAGGTATCTGAATTAGAACTATGGCATAAAAGGCTAGGTCATTTCAATGAGAGAGCTATAAAGGAGATGTCAAAGAATCAGGTGGTGCTTGGATTGCCAAACATTGAAGGGCAACATATGGTGTACAAGTGTGAAGCTTGTCAATTAGGTAAAGCACATAAAAGTTCTTATAACAAATCAGGGTACAAGTATTCAAACATGCTTGAATTGGTTCATACAGATGTATGGGGTCCCTCAAGGGATTATAGCATAAATGGATCTAGATATTATGTGTTGTTTGTTGATGATGCAACCAGGTGGATTACTTTGTATGTAATCAAGGACAAATCAGAAGTCTTCAAGACATTCAAACATTTCCATGCTTATGCAGAAAGGATCACAGGACAAAAGCTAAAGAGGTTAAGATCAGATGGAGGGGGAGAGTATTTCTCAAAAGAATTTGATGATTATTTGTGGAATGCAGGTATCAAAAGAGAAGTAACTTGCAGGTACTCCCCTCAACAAAATGGAGTAGCAGAAAGGAGGAATAGGACTCTTGTAGAGTTTGCAAGAGCCATGATGAAGGAAAAGAATTGTCCAAATTACTTATGGGCAGAGGCCATTAACACTGCAACATACCTTGTGAATAGGTTGCCTTGCAAAGCTTTGGATGGAGGAACCCCTTATGAAGCATGGTGGGGTAAGAAGCCTAGTCTTGATCATTGTAAAGTATTTGGATGTATTGCATATGCTTATGTTCCTTCACAATTAAGACATAAGTTAGAACCAAAAGCAGAGAAGTATGTGTTTATTGGATATGATGATAGACAGATGGGTTACAGATTGTGGAGTCCATCCACAAAGCAATTTCTTGTTACTAAAGATGTGACATTTGATGAGCAAAACACATGGTATACAGGATCACCAAATGAGTATACAGGTGTTGAAGAAGTTCAAAGGAAAGGAAAGGCAAAGGTAAAAGTTTGTGAAGAAATTGTTGATGAAGTTGACTCTAGATGTAGAGTGCAGGATCATGTAGAAGAAGGGCCAAGATTTGATCCAGAATCAAATGAGGCTGAAACTTCAAGAAGTGCAGAAATCAGAAGATCTACAAGAGAAAGGAAAGAGCCTATAAGGTATAGTTATGATACATCTTTTCTAACAACAAAAGATTATGCCTACATTGTGAAAACAGAAGAAGATCCAACCACTTATGAAGAAGCCAAAGGTAAACAGAATTGGGAGAAGGCAATGCAAGAAGAGTATGATGCTCTACTTGAAAATGAAACTTGGGAGTTAGTACCAAGACCAAAGAATCAGAAGGTCATTGGATGCAAGTGGGTATATAAAACAAAGAGGTTTGCAGATGGTAAGGTGTCTAGATATAAGGCTAGACTTGTGGTCAAAGGTTATGCCCAAACTTATGGGGTAGATTATGATGAAACCTTTAGTCCTGTTGCTAAGATGTCTACAATTAGGACATTGATTGCTATTGCTGCTTGCAAAGGATGGAAATTATCACAATTGGATGTGAAGAATGCATTCCTTAATGGTTACATTGCAGATGAAGTATATATGGAGCAACCAGAAGGCTTCATGGAGTCAATTGGATCAGATTATGTGTGTAAGCTCAAGAGAGCTTTATATGGGTTGAAGCAAGCCCCAAGAGCTTGGAATTACAGATTGGTCAAGTTCTTGAATGAATGTGGATTTCAAGCATCAAAGGCAGATAGTAGCTTGCTAGTGAAGGCAAGTGAAAATGGATATATTTACATGTGCATTTATGTTGATGATATTATTGTTACAGGAACAGATGCTCAAGGAATCAATGAACTCAAGAAGCAAATAGAGAAGGAGTTTAAGATAAGTGACTTGGGAAACTTATCTTATTTTCTAGGAATGCAGATTGTGTATACTCAACATGGAGTATATGTTTCACAAGAAAGATATTTGAAGAATCTTCTAGCCAAGTTTAACATGGAAGATTGCAAGACCTCAACTACACCATTGGAGGTAAATCATAAATTAAGCAGGTATGGAGGTGAAGAGTTCAATGACATGAAGAAATATCAGAGTTTGGTAGGTAGTCTAATCTATGCTACCTTGACAAGGCCAGACCTATCATATGCAGTAGGTGTGTTGTCACAATTTATGCATTGTCCAAAGAAGACTCATTGGATTGCAGCCCAAAGGGTACTCAGATATATCAAAGGAACCCTAAGTGAAGGTTTGTACTATGGTTTCACTTCTGACACAAGAATCAAAGTGTTTAGTGATGCAGATTGGGCAGGTGACTCAGATGATAGAAGGTCTACTCATGGATATCTATGTTATGTTGGAGATAAGCTAGTATCTTGGTGTTCAAAGAAGCAACATACAGTTGCTTTATCATCCACAGAAGCTGAGTATAAGGGAATGGTAGAAGCTGCAAAAGAAGTCATATGGTTGAAGACCTTGATGAAAAGTTTTGAGATTGATCATAGTACTCCAATAATTTTTGGAGACAATATGAGTTCTTTGTATTTGGCAGCTAACCCTGTTTTTCATGCCAGGACTAAGCATATAGAGATACAGTATCATTTCTTGAGGGAAAAGGTACTTGATAAAGAGATTGAAGTGATGTATACTCCAACAAAAGAACAAGTGGCAGATATGATGACAAAAAGCTTGGATGGACCTAAGCTACAGAGATTCAAGGAGATGGCAGGAGTGAAGAAGAATGGAATAATCACAATTAGTGATTGAGGGGGAGCTGTTGGAGCAAACCAATCACAAATTGGTGATTATACAGATCTTGGAGAATGCTTATGGTCAGAATGAAGCAAAGGAAGACATTTGCAAAAATGAAGAAGAATTCAGGATGTTGTCTTGTACACATATGTACATATAAGTGAAGAATCTTGTAAGCTACCATAGTTAAATCCTTAGGATGATAAGGAGTAGAGTCATAGACGCGAGATGAGTCCAAAGTCATGTATATATAAGATAATTATGACAAGAAATGTAAGAGAGAAAGTAATAGAGTCATTTTGTAGATGACAATTTTGAGGAAGATGTGTAGAGAGTTTTTCCCAGGAAAATAGCGACGGGTTTTTCTCTGAGTGCTCTCTGTCTGATCATGTGGATCAGAAATCCTTTTGTACACATCTAATTGAGAAGCTAATGAAGCTATGTCTAGAGTTTCAGAATCTAATTCCTCTCCTACTGTGAGAATGATCATTAGGAACATTCATATGTAGAATGTGAGAACTGAAGCTAAAAGTAGCGCACTTTTCCGTCTCAGTATTTTGATCAGATCTGAGTGTATACTGTAAAGTTTTTGATGAGTGAGCACTTAAAATTTAAGTTAGAAGATGAGGAAGCTATGGCTAAAAGCATTTAGCAAAACGGGTTCCAGATTGGGCGAAATCAAGTTAAGAAGTTGACTATGTCGAAGGCGCAACTTCTGAGAGTCATTTTCTGATATGTATTTGATCTTAATGATCAAATTAAACTTTTGGTGATTAGTTTTGAGAACTAATGGCTAGTATGATTGCGCAAAGGTATTGCTAATACTTGTGCATCATTTACTTGAAGAAATTTAAAGATTTGTGCAGGAAAAGAAGTTGATATCTGAAGCAGACTTTCTGAAGTTGATACTTCTTCACTCAGAGAAGTGTTACTTGAAGTTTTGGTAAAAAGAAACATTGTTTGTGTAAAGTTTGGTTTATAGCTGACATAGAAGTGTTCTTAAGTCAGTGTAGATCAAACCTTTGGAGATTAAAAGGTCTCCAACACAGGTTACCTGCCCAGTCTAAGTCATTAGATACTCTCAACTTCAAATATGATGTAAAAGGATAATATAATCCTTCCTTTATAGTTCCTTTGATATATCTGAGAACTCTTTGACATGCAATACAATGTGGGTCCTTTGGACAATGCATGAATTGTGACAACACTCCCACTGCATAACTAAGATCACGTATTGTTAGTGTAGCATAAATCAAACTACCCACAAGAGATTGATACTTCCTCATACCTTTGTATTCTGCACCATCATATTTACTGAGCTTGTGATTAACTTCAAGTGGAGCTGAAGCTTCTCTGCAATTTTCCATATCAAACTTCTTCAATAGATTCAGAAGATACCTTTCTTGTGATACGTATATGCCATGATCTGTATAGGTGACTTCCATTCCAAGAAAGTATGACAACTTTCCTAGGTCACTGATCTTGAACTCTTTCTCAAGTAATCTCTTTACCTCCTTGATTCCTTCATCTGAAGTACCTGTGATTATAATGTCATCTACATAAATAAAAATGTAGATTGTACCTTCCTCTGCTCTTTTAAAAAGTAGACTTGGATCTGCTTTTGGACTTTGATATCCAAGATCATTGAGATACTTCACCAGTCTATAGTTCCATGCTCTTGGACCTTGTTTCAATCCATACAATGCTCTTCTCAACCTGCAAACAAGATTTGGATATCTGGAATCTATAAACCCTTGCGATTGTTCCATGTATACCTCATCTAATATGTATCCATTCAAGAATGCATTCTTTATATCCAATTGACTTAGAGTCCATCCTTTTGAAGCTACAATAGCAATGATTTTCCTTATAGTTGACATCTTACCTACAGGTCTGAATGTTTCATCATAATCTATGCAGTAGGTTTGGGCATAGCCTTTCACCACCAGTCTAGCTTTGTATATGGCTATACTTCCATCTACAAGCTTCTTCACTTTATAAACCCATTTATTTCCAATTACTTTCTTACCATTTGGTTTAGAAACAAGTTCCCATGTCTTGTTCTCCTCTAATGCATTGAATTCTTCCTTCATTGCTTCTTTCCATTGCTTCTTACCTTTAGCTTCATCATAGTTCTGAGGTTCTTCATCATCTTTGACCATATATGCATAGTTCTTCTGAGTTATGTAAGAAGTATCATAAGAATACCTTTCTGGTTGTCTTCTAGTCTTGCTTGACCTCCTTGGTTCACATTCTTCATAAGTGTCTGGATACACCTCTTCATCAAATATAGAAGCTTCTTCATTCCTTCTTGTTAATCCACTTCTGGATGTACTTGCTTGCATATAGTCTTCATCTCTATTTACCTACACAATTGATTTTCCTTTCTCACATCTTCTTACCTCTTCTTCAAATTCTTCAGATGTATGACTTTGATCTGCATACCAACTTTTTTGTTCATCAAATGTAACATCTCTAGAAACAAGAGATTGTTTGGTTAGAGGATTCCACAACCTGTAACCCATATGCTTTTCATCATAACCAATGAACACATATTTTTCTGCCTTTGGTTCAAGTTTATGTCTAAGTTGTGATGGCACATAAGCATATGCAATTGATCCAAACACTCTACAATGATCTAGTGTTGGTTTCTTACCCCACCAAGCTTCATATGGAGTCACTCCATTTAGAGCTGCACATGGTAATCTATTCACAAGATATGTAGCTATATTTACAGCCTCAGCCCAAAGATAATTTGGACAATTCTTCTCCTTTAGCATAGCTCTAGCAAACTCAACCAAAGTCCTCTTCCTTCTTTCTGCTACACCATTTTGTTGTGGTGTACACCTTCAAGTTATTTCTCTCTTAATACTTGCATTCCAAAGATAATCATTGAACTCTTGGGAGAAGTATTCTCCCCCTCCATCAGACCTCAGTCTCTTAAGCTTTTGACATGTGACTCTCTCTGCATATGCATGAAAATGCTTGAAGGCTCCAAACAGTTCTGATCTTTCCTTCAAAACATATAATGTTATCCATCTTATAGCATCATCAATGAAAAGAACATAATACCTTGAGCCACTGATAGATCCTTCTTTTGTTGGTCCCCATACATCTATATGAATGAGCTCAAGTACTCCATCATGTTTGAATCCTTTCTTCTTAAATGGTAACATGTGTGCTTTTCCCATTTGACATGCTTCACATTTATAAACCATATGTTGACTTTGCACATTTGGTAATCCTAGTACAGACTGATTAGCAACCATAGCTTTAATTCCTCTTTCATTGAAATGACCTAATCTCTTATGCCAGAGATCAAGTTCTGTAATCACTCCTTTATCATGTGTGAGCAAAGCTTGACCAATGTTCCCTTGCACTCTTAAAGTAAAGAGTCTACCTTCTTTCTTACCAGAGATAATATGATTATATCCATTCTCTGGATCTTCAACAAATACTCCTTCATTTGTAAACCTAACTTGAAAACCTTTTCCAACTATCTGTCCCACAATAATTAAGTTTTTAGGTATTGTAGAAACATACAAAACATTGGTTAGCAAATGTGCTTCTTTCTTGCATTTCACTTTTCCAATTGAATGTACACTATGTCTTGTATTATCACCTATTTGAACTTTATGACTAGAAATACCTTTTTCCAATTCTGACATCAATTCTATGTTCCCTGACAAATGATTAGAACGTCCAGCATCAATGTAAAATACCTTTAGATCTTCTTTATCTGATGTGCTGATTGAATTCATCATCAATGATGTATGACTTTCATTCTGTGTGTCATTTGCATAGTTGTAGTAGGTGGTGTTGTAGGATTGATTCTGTCCCCAACTTCTTCCTCCACCTCTACCATAGCCTCCTCTTTGACTTTGTCTACCTCTTTGAAAATTACTTTGATATCTTCCACCTCTGCCTCTGCTATTGTTATTTTGATTTTGATTTGATTCTTGTTGGTTATGCCAGCATTCATGAGCCAAATGATTACTCAAACCACAAATCCAGCAAGCCTTCTTATTGTTATTCTGATTACCTCTTCCTCTTCCAAAGCCTCTTGCTCTTCCTCTGCCTGTGCCTTTACCTCTTGCATAATAAACTTGAGAAGTTGGCTCTTCTTCATCCTTTGCTTTACCTTTATCTCCTTTCTTCTTGTTCTTCATGTACATTGCAGAACTTTGTCCTTTATCTCCATCTCCCTTCAAGTCTTGCTCAAATGTGAGCATCAAACCAAGCAACTGGTTCAAATCTGGAACATAATGATTTAATGAAAGTTCTGTTGATAAGACAAAAGGTTTCCACCTTTCATCCCCTCTCAAACCTGTAAGTAATTGAGCAATCAACTTGTGATCCTCAATATCTTCATCAATGGATCCAAGACTATCTGCTAGATCCTTCATCTTAGTGACATAATCACTAATACTTTGACTTGGCTTCTTTTTGAATGTTGTAAACTCTGACCATAGACTTGCTTTTCCGTGCTTTAGTAGTGCTTTGGAAATGATACTACAATGCATTCCATATATCTTCAGATGATTCCAATCCTCTGATGTGTGGTAGCAAATGATCTGAGATTGTGTTGTGAATGTATGCCTTTGCACTTGCATCCTTCTTCTTCCAATGCTTTAAAGCATCAAGTTCCTCTTTCTTTGGTCGGCTTTCATCTTCAAATACTAGCTTCTCTTCTTCACATGTTACATATATCATGAGATCCTTACTCATAAGTAAGGCTTCCATTCTCATTACCCATGCGGGGTAATTATCTATGTCCAGTTTGTCAATGGAGATATGATCTGCCATACTCCTTTCCTTCTGGTGAAACCTGTGAGCTTGAAGGATAAAGGATAATACCTTTCGGAGTTCTTTGTGTATGAGGATACTTTTGAAGTAACCTTTTGATGCCTTGTGTCTTCAAATGCTTCATCTTTTAAACTTAAATGAAAAACTTTTCAAAACTTCTTATACCTTTGCTGCCTTCTAGTCTTTAGGACCTTTCTGCTCTGATACCACTTGTTGATGTGTGAAACATCACAAGAAATGAATTAATGTGACACTAGACAACCTCTATCATCACCATTAACTCATTGCCACTCCATACTTTGAGAAATGATAGCCAAAACCAAGAACTTTACTTCTTCAAAATCTCTTAGTCACTAAAATATCATACCTTCAGTATTTTGCTAATTTCTCTTAGCTCAAATATTATTTCTCCAAGATCTTTTCTTGTATGAAAGTAGAAGAGTAGAGCTTTCCAACAAGCTATTATTTGCAAGAAACCAATCTCTCGAACTCAAGATATGGCCTTTACACGATCACCTTGTATGACT
>CM035436.1:78578617-78601117 GCA_020310875.1 Ceratopteris richardii | reverse complement strand
CAAATCAAAGGAGGATAAGGACAAATTATTGAAGATAACTTGCAGAAATTCATAGTACAAGTTCGAAAGAATCAAGAAGGACAGAGAATATATCAAAGGTACACTTTCTCTTCATAAACCATAGTAATTGCAGATACAGAAAGTCAAGGATGGGAGAAAGCTTGCAAATTGATAAGCTAGATAGGGAGAACTATCCAGCATGGTCCATGAGGATGGAAGCACACCTCATGAGCAAAGACCTTATAGCATTTATTACAGGAGATGAAGAAAAACCTGAGTTTGCAGATCCTAGTATTCCTACTAGGGAAGAGCTAGCAATATTGAAGACTTGGATGAGAAAGGATGCTCAAGCAAGGAGTATCATCTACATGGCTGTAAATGATTATCTTCTACCTCACATCAGAGGTTTGGAAAGTGCTACAGATGTTTGGAATGCCTTGGAAGAGCATTTCCAAAATACTACTAAGTCAAGGAAGTCCTCACTATGGGCTGAGTTCACAACATTCAAGAAGAAGAGCTCACAATCAATTTCAGATTATGTGGCAAGGATGAAAGATATTGCAGATAGCTTGGGAGCAGTGGATGAAGATATTGAAGAGGAAAAGTTGGTAAGACAAATACTTACAGGTCTAAGAGGAGATGAGAAGTGGAAGCCTTTTATATTGTCCATAGAATTGTCACTTGATCACTTTACTCCTGACCTTAATCAATTGCTAGGACACATGCTAACCTTTGAGCAGGATCTTAAAGGAGACAATGATAGAAGTACAAGTCAAGCTATGTACTCCAAAGACAAGAAAAAGAATGGCAAGGGAAAGCAATCAAATGATGATGAAGGGAATTCAAATCAAGCCAACTTCACAAAAGGAAAGACAAATTTCAGAGGTAAAGGAAGAGGAGGTAAGAACAAAGATAATGCTAAAGCTTGTTGGATTTGTGGCAGAACAAATCATTTGGCAAATGATTGTTGGTATAATAATCAAAGTGGAGGATACAACAATCAAAATTATAGTCAAAGAGGTAGAGGAGGCAGAAACCAAAGAGGCAATTTCAGAGGAAGAGGTGGTAGGACATCATATGGTAGAGGAGGTGGAAGAAACTTCCAATCTCAGTCCTACAACAATAATTATTACAATTATGCATCAGATCAGAAGGATGACATGACTCTTATCCTGAATGCAACTCATGAATCAATGGGAGAAGATCAAAGAGTGTTTTATATTGACTCAGGGTGCAGCAACCATCTGAGTGGGAATCTATCCTTGATGACTGATATGGAAGCAAGGGTGAATGGACATACAGTTCAAACAGGTGATAATACCAAACATAAAGTGGAGAGCATTGGATCAGTGAAGACAAAGAGTGGAAGTACACTTCTGAGTAAGGTACTTTATGTTCCTACTATTCCTAAAAATTTGATAAGTGTAGGGCAAATTGTGGAGAAAGGATATGAGGTAAGATTTACAAATGATGGTGTCTATGTACAAGATCCAAATCAGGGATATAGAACCATAATTGCAGGTAAAAAGGAAGGAAGATTGTTCACTCTCAAAGTCCAAGGTAATGTGGGACATGCATTGTTTACCTATAGAGGTCAAAAGGTATCTGAATTAGACCTATGGCATAAAAGGCTAGGTCATTTCAATGAGAGAGCTATAAAGGAGATGTCAAAGAATCAGGTGGTGCTTGGATTGCCAAACATTGAAGGGCAACATATGGTGTACAAGTGTGAAGCTTGTCAATTAGGTAAAGCACATAAAAATTCTTATAACAAATCAGGGTACAAGTATTCAAACATGCTTGAATTGGTTCATACAGATGTATGGGGTCCCTCAAGGGATTATAGCATAAATGGATCCAGATATTATGTGTTGTTTGTTGATGATGCAACCAGGTGGATTACTTTGTATGTAATCAAGGATAAATCAGAAGTCTTCAAGACATTCAAACATTTCCATGCTTATGCAGAAAGGATCACAGGACAAAAGCTAAAGAGGTTAAGATCAGATGGAGGGGGAGAGTATTTCTCAAAAGAATTTGATGATTATTTGTGGAATGCAGGTATCAAAAGAGAAGTAACTTGCAGGTACTCCCCTCAACAAAATGGAGTAGCAGAAAGGAGGAATAGGACTCTTGTAGAGTTTGCAAGAGCCATGATGAAGGAAAAGAATTGTCCAAATTACTTATGGGCAGAGGCCATTAACACTGCAACATACCTTGTGAATAGGTTGCCTTGCAAAGCTTTGGATGGAGGAACCCCTTATGAAGCATGGTGGGGTAAGAAGCCTAGTCTTGATCATTGTAAAGTATTTGGATGTATTGCATATGCTTATGTTCCTTCACAATTAAGACATAAGTTAGAACCAAAAGCAGAGAAGTATGTGTTTATTGGATATGATGATAGACAGATGGGTTACAGATTGTGGAGTCCATCCACAAAGCAATTTCTTGTTACTAAAGATGTGACATTTGATGAGCAAAACACATGGTATACAGGATCACCAAATGAGTATACAGGTGTTGAAGAAGTTCAAAGGAAAGGAAAGGCAAAGGTAAAAGTTTGTGAAGAAATTGTTGATGAAGTTGACTCTAGATGTAGAGTGCAGGATCATGTAGAAGAAGGGCCAAGATTTGATCCAGAATCAAATGAGGCTGAAACTTCAAGAAGTGCAGAAATCAGAAGATCTACAAGAGAAAGGAAAGAGCCTATAAGGTATAGTTATGATACATCTTTTCTAACAACAAAAGATTATGCCTACATTGTGAAAACAGAAGAAGATCCAACCACTTATGAAGAAGCCAAAGGTAAACAGAATTGGGAGAAGGCAATGCAAGAAGAGTATGATGCTCTACTTGAAAATGAAACTTGGGAGTTAGTACCAAGACCAAAGAATCAGAAGGTCATTGGATGCAAGTGGGTATATAAAACAAAGAGGTTTGCAGATGGTAAGGTGTCTAGATATAAGGCTAGACTTGTGGTCAAAGGTTATGCCCAAACTTATGGGGTAGATTATGATGAAACCTTTAGTCCTGTTGCTAAGATGTCTACAATTAGGACATTGATTGCTATTGCTGCTTGCAAAGGATGGAAATTATCACAATTGGATGTGAAGAATGCATTCCTTAATGGTTACATTGCAGATGAAGTATATATGGAGCAACCAGAAGGCTTCATGGAGTCAATTGGATCAGATTATGTGTGTAAGCTCAAGAGAGCTTTATATGGGTTGAAGCAAGCCCCAAGAGCTTGGAATTACAGATTGGTCAAGTTCTTGAATGAATGTGGATTTCAAGCATCAAAGGCAGATAGTAGCTTGCTAGTGAAGGCAAGTGAAAATGGATATATTTACATGTGCATTTATGTTGATGATATTATTGTTACAGGAACAGATGCTCAAGGAATCAATGAACTCAAGAAGCAAATAGAGAAGGAGTTTAAGATAAGTGACTTGGGAACTTATCTTATTTTCTAGGAATGCAGATTGTGTATACTCAACATGGAGTATATGTTTCACAAGAAAGATATTTGAAGAATCTTCTAGCCAAGTTTAACATGGAAGATTGCAAGACCTCAACTACACCATTGGAGGTAAATCATAAATTAAGCAGGTATGGAGGTGAAGAGTTCAATGACATGAAGAAATATCAGAGTTTGGTAGGTAGTCTAATCTATGCTACCTTGACAAGGCCAGACCTATCATATGCAGTAGGTGTGTTGTCACAATTTATGCATTGTCCAAAGAAGACTCATTGGATTGCAGCCCAAAGGGTACTCAGATATATCAAAGGAACCCTAAGTGAAGGTTTGTACTATGGTTTCACTTCTGACACAAGAATCAAAGTGTTTAGTGATGCAGATTGGGCAGGTGACTCAGATGATAGAAGGTCTACTCATGGATATCTATGTTATGTTGGAGATAAGCTAGTATCTTGGTGTTCAAAGAAGCAACATACAGTTGCTTTATCATCCACAGAAGCTGAGTATAAGGGAATGGTAGAAGCTGCAAAAGAAGTCATATGGTTGAAGACCTTGATGAAAAGTTTTGAGATTGATCATAGTACTCCAATAATTTTTGGAGACAATATGAGTTCTTTGTATTTGGCAGCTAACCCTGTTTTTCATGCCAGGACTAAGCATATAGAGATACAGTATCATTTCTTGAGGGAAAAGGTACTTGATAAAGAGATTGAAGTGATGTATACTCCAACAAAAGCACAAGTGGCAGATATGATGACAAAAAGCTTGGATGGACCTAAGCTACAGAGATTCAAGGAGATGGCAGGAGTGAAGAAGAATGGAATAATCACAATTAGTGATTGAGGGGGAGCTGTTGGAGCAAACCAATCACAAATTGGTGATTATACAGATCTTGGAGAATGCTTATGGTCAGAATGAAGCAAAGGAAGACATTTGCAAAAATGAAGAAGAAGTCAGAATGTTGTCTTGTACACATATGTACATATAAGTGAAGAATCTTGTAAGCTACCATAGTTAAATCCTTAGGATGATAAGGAATAGAGTCATAGACGCGAGATGAGTCCAAAGTCATGTATATATAAGATAATTATGACAAGAAATGTAAGAGAGAAAGTAATAGAGTCATTTTGTAGATGACAATTTTGAGGAAGATGTGTAGAGAGTTTTTCCCAGGAAAATAGCGACGGGTTTTTCTCTGAGTGCTCTCTGTCTGATCATGTGGATCAGAAATCCTTTTGTACACATCTAATTGAGAAGCTAATGAAGCTATGTCTAGAGTTTCAGAATCTAATTCCTCTCCTACTGTGAGAATGATCATTAGGAACATTCATATGTAGAATGTGAGAACTGAAGCTAAAAGTAGCGCACTTTTCCGTCTCAGTATTTTGATCAGATCTGAGTGTATACTGTAAAGTTTTTGATGAGTGAGCACTTAAAATTTAAGTTAGAAGATGAGGAAGCTATGGCTAAAAGCATTTAGCAAAACGGGTTCCAGATTGGGAGAAATCAAGTTAAGAAGTTGACTATGTCGAAGGCGCAACTTCTGAGAGTCATTTTCTGATATGTATTTGATCTTAATGATCAAATTAAACTTTTGGTGATTAGTTTTGAGAACTAATGGCTAGTATGATTGCGCAAAGGTATTGCTAATACTTGTGCATCATTTACTTGAAGAAATTTGAAGATTTGTGCAGGTAAAGAAGTTGATATCTGAAGCAGACTTTCTGAAGTTGACACTTCTTCACTCAGAGAAGTGTTGCTTGAAGTTTTGGTAAAAAGGAACATTGTTTGTGTGAAGTTTGGTTTATAGCTGACATAGAAGTGTTCTTAAGTCAGTGTAGATCAAACCTTTGGAGATTAAAAGGTCTCCAACACAAGAGGAATCTTTCTAATTCCTACCAAATTGAGAGCACTACTCATTGTTTTTCTAGCACGTGTATGTACAAAAATAGCAAGTTTTGGGAGCTAGTCATTTTGCAACTAGTCTCTCTTGACTCAAACTTTTGAGATACTTGTTCCAAAGTAGTTGGATGATTTTTTGTAGATTTATGAAGATCATAGGGTCTTCTAACCAACTCTGAAGTCTCAGTTGGCTAGTGTGAAGCTGGTTGTAGCAACACCAATTCATGTTCAAGTTGCATCCACCATCCATCTCCACAGTGGTATCAGAGCATAGTCAATCAACATGGGAGATGGGTTTTCATAAAAAAATGACAAACTGGATAGAAACAACTACCCAACATGGCCTCTAAGGATGGAGGCTTATTGTCAAGGGAGGAATCTATTTGGATACACATCTGGAGATGAAGCTATGCCAACCATGAGGAACAAAGGGCAACCATCACATGAAGAAGAGGAAATACTTTCAAATTGGTGTTCAAAGGATGCACTTGCAAGGTCCTATATTCTAAACTCAATCTCTGATATTCTTTTACCTCATGTCAAAGGATGCAAGACATCAAGAGAGACTTGGAATGCACTTGCTTCTTTCTTCTCCTCCAATACTCGAGCAAGGAAGAACCAATTGTGGACGGAGTTCACAACAATGAAGAAAAGCCCGAAGCATAAGTGTGACTGATTATGTCACAAAGATGAAGGATATTTCAGATCAACTTGGAAGCATTGGAGAGGTAATTGAAGAGGAACAAAGCATTAGAAAAATCATAAATGGAATCAAAGGAGATGACAAGTGGGAGTCCTTCACAATAGCCATGGATTTGTACATGGATATGCATGTACCCGACCTCAACACACTTATGGGCTAACTCTTCACTCATGAAGCAAAGATTAGAAAAGGTGGTGAGTCCTCAAGAGGTAATCAAAGTTCAGCCTTATATTCTGATAAAACTAAGATCAAGGACAAGTCAAAGAATAAGAAGAATGAAGATGAAGGTAGCTCTTTCCAAGCAAACTTTGCAGGTAGAGGAAGAGCTAGAGGAAGAGGTAGAGGTGGAAAGCAGGGCAGAGGGAGATTCCAATCATCTCAACCTTGCAATATATGTGGCTTATCTAATCATACTACTAAAGAATGTTTCAAGAACCTGAGGAACTCAAGAGGAAGAGGATTCAATAGAGGTGTCTATGGATCAAATAGAGGTAGATACAATGGAGGCCACAAAAACAACTACTACAACAACAATTACAAGAACAACTATCAAATTGGCCATAGAGGAAGAAGAGATTACAATAACTATGCAGAAGACCAAAGACAAGAAGATTCATTATTGATTATGAATCTATTAGTGAAGAACGGTAAGGATGATGATCACATGTTTTAGATTGATTCGGGATGCTCAAATCATGTAGCAAGAAATGTGGCTTTACTTTCTCATTTGGAAGATCCTCACAACAAACATGAAGTGCAAACAGGAGATGACACAAAGCACTCGGTGGAGAACATAGGTAATGTGAAGACATCATATGGAAATATGAACCTCTTAAGCAAAGTCTTGTATGTCCCTAAAATTACCAAAAATTTAATAAGTGTTGGGTAGATTGTTGAAAAAGGATTGCATGTTAGATTCAACCGATTTGGAGCATATTTTCAAGACCCAAGGCAAGGCTTTAGAAGGATTGCCAAAGGAGAAAAGATAGGAAGACTTTTCACTTTTAAAGTGGAAGATACAAAGAACATAGCCTTATTTAGCTATGGATCTCAAACTCTAATAGAGTTGGAGATATGGCACAAAAGGCTTGCTCACATTGGTGAGAGGACACTCAAACAAATTTTCAAGGACCAAAGTGTATTTGGCTTGCCTCATATCACAAGGCAACACATGATTTATAACTTTGAAGCTTGTCAACTTGACAAGGCTCATAAATCTTTTGGATCTAGTGCACACGAATGTGTGGGGTCCAAGTAATGAGCCATGTATATCAGGCTCAAGATATTACATATCTTTCATAGATGATTGTAGCAGGTGGACCATTTTCATAGATGATTGTAGCAGGTGGACCATTCTATTTTTCATGAAGCACAAGGATGAAGTTTTTAATTGCTTTAAGAAGTATGTTGCTCTTGTTGAAAACCAAATAGTTAGGACTTTGAAAAGACTCAGATCAGATGGTGGAGGAGAATACTTCTCTTCTGAATTTGATGCCTACTTGCATGAAAGAGGCATTAAAAGGGAAGTCACGACAAGGTATACACCCAAACCAATGGTGTAGCAGAGAGGAGAAATAGAGCTATTGCTGAAGCTGCAAGGTCCATGCTCAATGAAAAGGGATTGTGAAACTACCTAAGGGCAGAGGCTGTGTCTATAGCCACATATCTTATAAATAGACTTCCATCTAAGTAACTAGATGGAATCACTCCATATGAAGGGTGGAATGGAAGAAGACCTAGTCTAGAGCATTGTAAAATCTTTGGATGCTTAACCTATGCTCACATTCCTTCTCAAGTAAGAGGGAAATTGGATCCCAAGGTATAGAACTAGTGCATATTTATTGGTTATGACCAAAACCAAAAAGGACATAGATTGTAATACCCATCCAATAAAGGATTTTCTGTGTGTAGAGATGTAATTTTGATGAGAACAAATCATGGTTTGATGATGATAGGAAAGTGAAGCTGCCTTATGACTTGGATGAAGATTTTCCATCACTTCAACCAAAGGAGCCAAAGCAAATTGAAGAAAGTGATTCAGAGATTGACCTAGAAGACTTGGAAAGACTAAAGCTATGGAAGAGAAAAGTTAAAGCAAGGATGCAAGATGCTACATATGGACTGGAGAGCTCACATCAACCACTTAGAAGGTCTTCAAGGGAGAAGAAGAAAGCAGAGAGGTATTGTTATGATGCTTCTTTGGTCACCAAGCACTCAATCTACATTGCAAAGGATTCAACCAATGACAAACCTACCACATTTGAAGAAGCAAAAAGCAAGAAAGCTTGGAGAGATGCAATGGATGAAGAAATGGAAGCCTTGAAGGAGAATGACACTTGGGAGCTTGTACCTAACAAGCCATTTATGAAGGTAATTCGATCTTGATGGATATATAAAATCAAGAGGAATCCAGATGGAAGTATAAATAGACATAAAGCAAGGTTAGTTGCTAAAGGTTTTGCTCAAATCCATGTTATTGATTATGAGGAGACTCTCTCTTCTATTGCAAAAATGCCTACAATTAGGGTTCTCATTAGTCTTGCTGCATCTAGAAATTGGAAGATCTATCAACTTGATGTAAAGAATGCTTTCTTAAATGGATGGATTTGTGAGGAAGTGTATATGGCACAACCTCTTGGATATGAGGATGCACATCATCCTAACTATGTATGAAAATTAAAGAAAGCCTTGTATGGATTGAAGCAAGCTCCAAGAGATTGGAATTTTAGATTGGTGACTTATTTGCATGACCAAGGACTCAAAGCTAGCAAGGAAGATACCTCTTTGTTCATAAAGAGAAATGGATCTAAAGTGATCTATCTATGTGTCTATGTTGATGATATCATTATCACAAGGAATGATCTTGAAGGAATCAAATAGGTAAAGAGTCAAATGAAAGAGGAGTTCAAAATAAGTGATCTTGGACCACTCACTTATTTTGTTGGTGCCATCCTGCAATCTTCCATTTTAAACTTGATTAGTAGATTCTTCAAATACCTTTCTTGAGTCACATATATTCCATGGTGAATATATGAAATCTCCATTCCCAAGAAATCTGAGAAGTTTCCCAAGTCAACGATCTTGAATTCTTTCTCCATGTGCTTCTTAAGCATTTGTATGCCTTTCTCATCTGTACCTGTAAGTATTATGTCATCAACATAAATACAAACATATATAAATCTATTCTCACTTGCTTTGACTAGCAAGCTACTATCTGCCTTTGATGCTTGGAAACCAAGTTCCTTCAAGAACTTCACAAGCCTATAATTACATGCCCTTGGGGCTTGCTTCAAGCCATACAAAGCTCTCTTGAGCTTACACACATAATCTGGATTATATTGATCTTTGAAACCATCTGGTGGTTCCATGTACACTTCATCTGAGATATAACCATTTAAAAATGCATTCTTCACATCCAATTGAGACAATATCCAATCTTTGATGCAAAAATTGCTATAAGGGTCCTTATGGTTGTCATCTTTGCAACATGACTATATGTTTCATCATAGACCACACCATAGTTTTGTGCATATCCTTTCACAACAAGCCTAGCTTTGTACCTTAACACACTTCCATCTGCAAATCTCTTTGTTTTGTAAACCCACTTACATCCAATTACCTTCTTATTAATTGGTTTATGTACCAATTCCCAAGTCTCGTTCTTAATGAGTGCATCATACTCTTCCTTCATAGTTTTTTCCCAATTCTCCTTTCCTTTGGCTTCATCATATGTGGATGGTTCTTCATCTGCTTTGATCATGTAAGCATAATCTTTACTAGTCAAAAAAGAAGTATCATAGCTATACCTTATGGGTTTCCATTTGTGCCTTGATGATCTTCTGAGTTCCCCACTTCTTGAAGTTTCTGGTTCATTACATTCTAGATCAAACCTTGGCATTTCTTCATCTTCAACTAGTACTTCATTATTCTCTTCTTCCTCAAAGATTTGAACCTTTGATTTACCTTTCTTCTGATTCAATGTTTCTTCAAGACCTACATAAGAACTATTTTTACCTGAGTACCAAGTACCTTGCTCATCAAATGTGACATGCTTTGATACAAGAAATTGCTTTGTAGATGGACTCTGCAACCTGTATACCATTTGCTTATCATCATAACCAATGAACACATATTTTTCAGCCTTTGGTTCCAATTTATGCCTTAATTGAGAAGGAACATAAGTATAGGCTAAGCAACCAAATACTTTGCAATGATCTAATGTAGTTCTCTTACCCCACCAAGCTTCATATGGTGTCATACCCTGTAAAGCTTTACATGCTAGCCTATTAACCAAGTATGTGGCTGTATTTACAGCCTCAACCCATAAATAATTAGGGCAATTCTTCTCTTTCATCATTCATCTTGCAAACTCAACAAGAGTTCTATTTCTCCTTTTTGTTACACCATTTTGTTGAGGATTGTACCTGCAAGTAACTTCTCTCTTTTTACTTGCATTCCACAAATAATCACTGAATTCATTTGAGAAATACTCTCCCCCTCCATCTGATCTTAACCTCTTCAATTGTTGTCCTATAATTCTCTCTGCATATGCGTGATAGTGTTTAAATGTACTAAACACTTCTGACTTGTCTTTCCTCACATTAATAGTGATCTACCTGGTAGCATCGTCAACATAAATGAAATAATATCTTGAACCATTTATGCTAAAGTCCTTTGAAGGACCCCACACATCTATATGTATTAATTCAAGTCTTTCTGAATACATGAAATCATGCTTGTTGTCTGGTTGCTTATGAGCCTTACCTAATTGACATGCTTCACATCTTTATGTCATGTGTTGACCTACCACATTGGGTAATCCAAGCACTGAACCATTGTTAACCATTTCTTTAATACCTCTTTCATTGATGTGTCGAAGCCTCTTATGCCAAAGATCCAACTTAGACACCTTTTGCTCTCCATATGTATACATGGCATGTCCAACATTACCTTGTACCCTCAATGTGAAGAGCCTTCCTTCTTTCTTTCCTATAACAATTTGCTTATACCCTTGGCTAGGGTCTTCAACATAAACTCCATTATTAGTAAATCTCACTTTATATCCTTTTTCTACAATTTGTCCTACACTGATCCAATTCTTTGGAATTGTAGGAACATATAAAACCTTACTTAGAAGAGTACTTCCATCTTTAGCCCTCACTGATCCAATTGACTTCACCTTGTGCTTTGTATTGTCACCTATTTGAATTGTATGGTTGATTGCTTTATGATCCAAGTCAGTCATCAAAGCAATGTTTCCACTCAGGTGATTGCTACACCCTAAGTCAATATAGAATACCCTTAAGTCTTCATTTGGAGCTTCACATGTTGCATTCATAATAAGATTTGAATCTTCTTTCTGATTTGATGCATAATTGTAGTAGGTGTTATTGTAGGATGGGTTTTGGAAGTTTTTTCGTCCGTTTCTTCTAAAGAAACTCCTACCACCTCTACCTCTATAATTTCCTCTCTGATTTCTTCCACCTCTTCCTCTTTGGTTAAAATTCTGATGTAAGCTACCATTGCATTGATTATTATGCCAACATTCATGAGATAGATGATTGGTCTTACCAGATATCGAGCAAGCTTTGACATTATCTTTGTTATGTTTGCCTCTTCCTCTACTTTTGCCACTTCCTCTTCCTCTTAGGAAGTTTGCTTGGCTTGAAGTACCTTCATCTTCAACTGATTGTTGCTTTCCTTTGATAGCTTTCTTCTTATCCTTAGAATACATTGCATGACATGTATTCTTATCAACATCTCCTTTGATATCATTCTCAAAAGTTAGCATATGTCCTAGCAATTGATTCAAATTAGGAGTAAAATGATCCATTGAAAGTTTTGTTGACAATATGAAAGGCTTCCACTTCTCATCTCCTCTTAGACATGTGAGAATTTGTCTTACCAATTCATGTTTTTCAATGTCTTCATCAACTGCACCTAAAGAATCAGCAAGGTCTTTCATCTTGTCACATAATCAGATATTGATTGTGAAGCCTTCTTCTTGAATGTGGTAAACTCTACCCATAGTGATGCTTTCCTTGACTTGGTTGTATTCTAAAAGTGCTCCTCCAAAGCACTCCAAATATCACTTGCACTTTGAGATCCTTTGATATGAGGAAGCAAGTAATCATTTACTTCCATGTAGATAATGCTCCTTGCTTGAACATCCTTCTTCATCCAAATCTTTAAATCTGCAAGCTCCTCCCTAGTTGGAACACTAGGATCTTTGAAATTTGGCTTCTCTTCTTCTCATGTGATGTATCCCATCAGATGTTTGCTCATAAGATGAGCTTCCATCCTCATAGACCAAGCTCGATAGTTCTCTATATCCAACTTCTCAATTTGGAGACTATCTCCCGATCTTTCTTCACCTATACTAACCTTATGAGTAATGAATGTACCTTAACTTCGAAATTAACTCCTTATGATCCTTTTGATTGCTCTCATGTGTCTCCTTTTATCTTTTCCTTCACACTTTTTCCTTTTGAATCTTCGAAGGTTTAATTTTCTATGTCTACAACAGTCGAGGTGTTCCTTTCCTTCAACTTTGAACAAATCTGCTCTGATACCACTAACGGAGATGATTAATCTCCAAATGACAAGCTACACTTGAATTTAGAACACCTCTATATCAAGAATAGCAAGAAACCTTCATTAAGTTTGGAAGTCTTTACCAAATTATGAATCTTTGTTACTTCTTTGAGTTATAACTTCACTCAAGAAAGTCTCCTTCACAAAATTCTTCCATTGACTAATCAAATGATCAAAGTTTTCTACCAAACTTTATCACAACACTCCTCTAATGTTTTCAAAACTATTACAAGTGAAAGTTATTCAAAAGAGCTTATAAAACTTCAGATTTACTTCAATAAGTAAACCTATTTCTAAAATAGGCTTTCTCTACAGGCGGCTTTTACATATGCAACTTTAACTACTTGATTATCTCAATGTACAACCTGTTTAATCAAATGTTTTTAGAAATAGATGGCTTGCCTTTGAGCTTAGATTTTGAGTCCTCATTTGTGTAAAACATTACACTCTGTATTGAGATCTGATCAAATCATTGACCATCGAATTTGCACCTATTTCAGAAGTCACTTAATACCTTTGAACATACAAATGTTCTTACTCACAATTCTCTTAGCATGTTTGCGATTGGACTCTCAAAATTGACCATAGATGCATTAACTATGGAATTAGAAACATACAAAAGGATTTATAAAATGATCAAACACACAAGGAGAAATGGAGAAAAGATCAATGCACAATTCTCAAAAAAAAAAATTCTATTCAACTAATTTTTCATCGATGTGGGAGATTTAGTCTTGGTTACACCTTCAAGAAACATGCAACAAAGTTAGAGAAGCGTGGCTATGGGCCCATGATTATTAACATAATATCAAGAAGTGGAGTAGTCCAATTAGCTACTCTAGAAGGTGACATCCTACTGGTGTAAATCAAATTATATCAAGAACCCCTCAATGAGGAAATGCTTAATTGACTCAACATTACCAAGAAAGAAGAAAAACGAATTCGAGAAGAAGCACAAGAAGAAGCTTTAGAATGCATTCGAAGAATGAAATTGAGAAGAGAGGGTAGAGATGAGCCTAGATCAGATGCTTATGAAGCTTCAAGATACCATATGGCCATGAGCAAAGCATCAGGTGTATGTTTCCATGGAATAATTGATCGATGTCTTTTTGTGACCCTAGAGTTAGGACAAGGAAATAGTGCAAGGACTGTAAGGGCCTTGATTGACTCAGGTGCAGCCACTAGTGCAGTTAGAATTTCTTATTGTCCAGAATTGCAATTAAGTATCAATCCTATAGAAGCATTGGGAGGTGTGGAAACCGCTTGCATGGGTGAGGTGGAGCTTCCCCTCTACATTCAAGATATTCTTATGACAGTGAAGGTGCTAGTGTCAAGATGAGGATCTCATTTAACCTCTTGTCTTGGGTCAAGACTAGATCTATGATCATGCAGTCAACCTGAACCTGAGGAGTGGACTTCTTCAAGTTTGGGTAAATCAAAATCGCATTACCATTGAGTTAGAAACTAAAGCACTCAAGGAACTAGGAAAGCCACCAACTCATAGTCCTTCCAGTATACAAATAAAGATAAAGATGTTGTTATTGTCCAAACATCTATGATGCAGAATGATGAGGTTCTCAACCAAGGAGTCAAGGATTTGGTGGAAATCCTTGCTTTTCCAAAGATGATGAAGACAAAGCAACCAAAGGAGTACATTGTTGAAAATTATGGAACATGTACAAGCTCCAATTGTGAGGCTTGAAAAATACTCACCCTTCATTATGTACCTCTTCATCATTTATGTATTTTTTTGTAAGCCCAAAATTAAACTAGGCCTTGGCAACATAAACCCTACACTCTTAACCTTAGAGTAGAGTGTTGAATTAAAAAGGGAAAATGTATTTATGGATTATATAAAAGCCAAAATATATTTAGAGAGATGAAATACACAAAAACATCGTGGACTTATCCATATGGAGGGATCTAGAGCACCAAAAGTCACCCAAGCAAATGGAAGGACAAAGGACATGAAGTGAAATGTCAAGAGGTGAGAGAAGATGCAAGGGTAGGTGAAAAGTCCCATACCCATAGTGTAAGATGCCACGTTGATTTTCCACCTGGAAAAAAAAAAAGATGTGTAGGTAATAATGAAATTTTATGTTTAGGATATTTTGATCATGTCTGCAAAATTTTGTAGCAATAAGTTTTTACATTCTCTCTCTAGAAAGTTGTCGCATGAAATTTGTATGTTAATTTCGAGCATGAAGATGAAGGAATCTGAAAAAGTGTTCTATGAGAGAAAGGTAGAGTATTCTTAGTAGAAAAACTTTACCTGATTGAATTTTTTGTAGTTCCTATGTTTTATGTCTCATTTGGTTCCATGAAGATAGGTTAATGAAGAGATTTTTCATGTTTTTTCATCTCTTTCTAGAATTTTTGATTTTGCAGGGCCCAAAAGTGATATCTGGAAGCAGATTTGGACCTGAGGCGTCTCTAACATTATTGTACAGATTTAAGAACTGAATATTTTTGTCTCTCACAAGCTCAAGATGATTCCTCACCGTTTTTGAGTTACAAGGTTTTGAAAAGTGCCGTTTTCCAACACTTAAAAAAAAAAAAAAAAAGAGAAGCCTTCATTCATTCATCTTATTCATGTTCACGGATTTAGAAAACGCACATGGGTATATGGGTTATTTTTGGGTGATTGACATGTGTGTGAGTGCGTTGCAGGGATTACCTCTATTTTTGCAGGTACGATTCTTGATGGTGGACATGAAAAGTAGATGCATGGGTGGTCCGGAAGTCTTGCATGAGACATGCGAAAAGACGTTATCTTGGAGCATGCAGATTCTAAAAGTGCGGGTCTAGGAAGGCATGATTGGTTGTGCGCTGGCGAAAGGCGGAGATCCCAAAAAGACGAAGACTGAGAGATAGAAAAGAATGATGGTCGTACAGTCATTACGATCGTTTTTCGGCTTCTGGAATTGCGATTGAGATTGAGATTGAGATTGAGATTGAGATTGAGATTGAGATTGAGATTGTGATTGTGATTGAGATTGGGATTGAGATTGTGATTGTGATTGAGATTAGGATTGAGATCAGCTCGGGGGTGGTCGGGTGGATGAGGCTTCACATTGAAGCAATCTGATAGATTTTGTAACGCAGATCAGAACTACTTGTAAATATGCAGAGATAATAAAATTCTCTCTCTTCTTGTTCTGCGTATACTCTGTTTGCCTTCTTTATATCTTGTGGTGTCGAAACCCATTATTCTGTATGAGATTGTGACTCAAGTTTAGGAGACTTGTTACACATAGCTCTATATATAGAGCTTATTTGAATGTGGAAAGTTGTGGAGATGACAAAGAGATGGTGGAAAAGCATATGCTGGTCATTCTCTCACCAATGGAGATCAGAAGATACATCATTTGGATGCTAGAAGGCACAAAGGTATTCCAGCAGCATACCTTTTCTCTACATAGTCATCTTGTGAAGGTAATATCTTTCCCTCTACTTATCCAATTAATGCGTGTGATATCTTTTTAGAAAGCTTATCTCTCATACTTTGTGTATCTCAAATATCACTCTCAGATGATTCTCCAGTAGTGACAGGGAACATTGCTTGTGAACCTCAGTTTTTTGCTTAACCTGAGATGGTAGGTAGTCTAACTTTGAATAGTTGGTTACCTAGTCAAATGAACTCCAAATGGCATGTTCTTTAGCTTGTTAGAAAGCTACACAAGTCTACTATGTGTGAATCAGGTTTTAGTAAGAGTGTCTCTTACAGGGCATATTGTATAAGAGGTTCTCTAACTTCCGCTGTCTGTATTGGAGTCAAATTTCTCTAGATTTTGGTATTAGAGCTTTGGTTAGAGAGCATTGGGAGTGGAGCCCATGGATGCATGAAGGCATCTTGAAGAAGATGCAGAGATGGCAAAGGAAAGATTGGAGCTATCATGCTCATTGTAAAGCTAAGGAGATGAAGCTTGTGTATGTAAGAACATTATGTTGCCATATGTTAATTGAAGTCAAGCACTCTCTTATCCTACTCTCTATTGAAGATTTTTGTTCATTGAGGCATGGTATAAGTGATGCTAATTTCTTTGTTGAAGATTTACGAGAAGCCTATAGAAGGAGATGAAGATTCAAGTAAAGAATCTTTGATGCACAACTACATAGAGTTGCATATGAACATTGTATGAATGTTTGAGGTGTTGCACTCAATTGAATGAAGTGAAAGTTTTGATTCTGTACATGGCTGAAGGTTTAGGCCTTTATGTAAGATTGGTAATAGCATTATATGCTCATGAAATGAAGATGATAATGTATGCATGCTTGTGAAGCTTTTGCTCATGATGTATGACAATTGTGGATAGCCATGCTTAGGCTGAATATAATTTGAATTTGAAGTTTTTGAATGATGTCTAACATGCACAAATGTATGCACATGTGGTCATTGATGATGTATAAACATGTTGATGATGTGTGGATGAGTAATAGCTATTTTATAAAGTCTATACAAGCTGAAAATTTGTAGGTTCGTGTAGCCATATGAATTGGCATGAAGGGAGCTGAATATATGCTCCAATGATTGATGATTTGCATGCATGATTATATGTGATGGTTAGTGTGATATTGAATCACTAAAGGTTGGTCATGTTCAGCCATAGATGAGCTGAAAGAATGCATGTTTGGATACCATGAATATTGGTAAGATGCAAGGCTTCCATGTATGAAGTTTGTGGATGTATCTTGTTGTGGATAAAACCCACTGAGGTAAATTTCCAAAAGAAAATATATATGCTTATGTTATGATAACTAAAAGAATTTGATCTTTGAGTTTAGATACATCAAGTGAATGCAATGCTCCTATTTGCACAAGCCAACAAAAGATGGGCAAAGCTTGGATGAAGGAAGGACACCAAAGCTTGGAGCCAAAGCAAAGGAACGAGCCCAAGTTAGAAGGTTGTCAAACACATAGTGTGAACACTTGAAGATTGGAACCCAAGCTGAAGGTGGACAAGGGTGAAACCTAGGATTGAGCTTCCCAACAAAGGAGGAGTAGCAGACTCCAAAGGAGGGCTGCCATGAAATGTTGAATGCTCAACAAGGACTTGAGGATACCCCCATGGTTTGAGCACAAGCAAGTGCCATGCTAGAAGGTAGTGTCACTCGTGTGACAACATGGCTGAAGTTGATTGAGGTAAATGAAGGTAAAAAAAGTGCATTTGCAAATCTAAAGGCTGATGTAAATTGTTGAGAAAAACAATATGGTGGTAAGTTCCAAGCTTATATCATGTGAATGTATTGTCGAAAGATGTGGCTAGTAAGACCACCTAAAGAGAGTGGCAGGCCAAAGTAAAGACAAGTAAGACCATCCCAAGAGGAATGGCAAGTCTATGTGAGGCACGTAAGACCATCCCAAGAGGAATGGCAAGCCTTCTTAGGTGCAAGAAGCACCAAAGACCAAGTGAAGGTCTAGTGAAAGGTAAAGGCAAGTAAGACCACCAAAGAGAGTGGAAAGCCTATGGCAAGTAAGACCATTCAAAGAGGAATGGCAAGCCTATGTAAAGGCAAGTAAGACCATCCCATGAGGAATGGCAAGCCTTGTTAGGTGCAAGAGGCACCATTGATCACATTCACAATTTCTTGTGTTTTTTTGTAGGTGATGAAGAAAGCTTGGAAGATGTGGAAGCTATGAATGCTTCACATGAAAGGAGCTCATGAAAGAGTTCATATATGATCATTCCATTGATGATTTTGCAGGTCTAAAATCAGCCATGAAGAATGGAGTAAAGATTATGAAGCAAGGGGGAGTTAGCTTGCAAGGATTGGAAGATCCAAGAAGAGTCCAAAGAAGAGACAGTGGAGTCAAACCAAATCTCAGATTTGGAGGAGAAGAATCCAAGCTCAAAGAAAGAGGAAGAGCAGCCATCAAAGGTAAATTGAAAGAATGAGGAGGAGCCACCACTATGGAAGGAGTGTTAAGAAAGCACGGAGCAGCCATGATGCATAAAAGAAGGCATGAAGCTAGAAGAAAGCATGATAACCATGACAACGCCAAAAGGAGAGAAAAGAGCAACCATAGACAAAGTCAAAGATGATCCAAAGACAAAGGAGGATCAAAGAGAAGCATGCAAATAAGAGAGACGCCATGAAGTTGCAAAGAGAGGACAACAAAGAGGAAGAGAGTGAAGCAAGAAGGATAATTACAACCAACATGATCTCATTTCATTCTATGAGTTTGTATGAAGCATGTCCTTGATAGGTGTTGAAGAAGAGCTCTTGAAAAGAGCCAAAGAAGCAAAGCTTAAGCTGAAGGATCCCAAGGAATCTTTGAAGAAAAGAAGGAAGATCACCAACCAATCAAAGGAAGAGAGACAAGGTCAAAAGGAGAAGCAATGGCGAAGAGGACAAGAATTGGACAGTAGCATGGAGTCCCAATTGTAGCTTGAGGGGGAGTGTTGAAAATTATGGAACATGTGCAAGCTCCAATTCTGAGGCTTGAAACATAATCACCCTTCATTATGTACCTCTTCATCATTTATGTATTTTTTTGTAAGCCCAAAATGAACCTAGGCCTTGAAAACATAAACCCTACACTCTTAACCTTAAAGTAGAGTGTTGAATTAAAAAGGGAAAATGTATTTATGGCTTATATAAAAGCCAAAATATATTTAGAGAGATGGAATACACAAATAAGTCGTGGCCTTATCCATATGGAGTGATTTAGAGCACCAAAAGTCACCCAAGCAAATGGAAGGACCATGGACATGAAGTGAAAGGTCAAGAGGTGAGAGAAGATGCAAGGGTAGGTGAAAAGTCCCATACCCATAGCTCTATATATAGAGCTCATTTGAACATGGAAATTTGTGGAGATGACAAGGAGATGGTGCAAAATCATATGATGGTCATTGTCTCACCAATGGATATCAGAAGATACCTCATTTGGATGCTAGAAGGCACAAAGGTATTCCATCCACATACCTTTTCTCTACATAGTCACCTTGTGAAGCTGATATATCTCCTTGTACTTATCCAATTAATGGATATAACATCTTCTTGGAAAGCTTATCTCTCATGCTCTCTATATCTCAAATATCACTCTTAGATGATTCCCCAATAGTGATTGGGAACATTTCTTGTGAACCTTAGTTTTCTGCTTAACCTGAGATGACAAGTAGTCTAATTTTGAATAGTTGCTTACCTAGCCAAATGAACTCCAAATGGCATGTTCTTTAGCTTTTTAGAAAGCTATAAGAGTCTATCATGTGTGGAAAAAATTTGGGAGTCATTGGATCTGTGAATTGTGATGGAATCATGTTTTAGTAAGAATGTGTCTGACAAGGCAGATTCTAGAAGAGGTTCTCTAACTTCTGCTGCGTGTATTGGAGTCAAATTTCTCCACCTACATGAAGCAGATGAAGCAAACGATCTATGCTCATAGTCAATGGAGAGTGCAAAGCAAGAGGATTCAATATGTGGAGCAGATCGGGGTATGCAAGGGTGAATAACCCTTCGTTCTGGTGTTAGATCCCCAACGATGCACCAAACCAATTGCTCGGGAGACTATAACGAAGGAGTCTTCAAAAATTCTCCCAAAACGGACAATTTCTATTTGGGTCTCAAAGCTATCAATGAGGCTTGACCCCAATGCATGACAAATCTGGGTGCCTAAGACCTGGTTACATGCTCAAGTAGCTGCACTTAAGCTGACAAGCCTGAAGTGCCTATCAAAATCTTTCACATTATGCGCTTTCGAACACACATCTACTTTCCAACACTCCACACATGCGACCACACCTAGCCCTACTTGGAAAAGGGTACCCAAAAAGTCCCAAATCTAAGATGACATGATTCAGAAACATGAGAAAACTACAACATCCAAAATAAACCATCTCACACATAAAGTTTGGAGTTAAACTCTGTGATAAACCACCTGGCACCACCATGTAAAGTATTGTGCATAGACATAGATGCAATTGAGTACATCGCACGATCCAAAGTATGCATCTAGGGACAAACCACTAACCTATTAGCCAACACTCACATTCACACAACACATCTCACTTACTAACTCCCTAACTACATTGGTAGCATGTTGGTATTGTAAAGGGAACACACTATTATCATGTTTCTGATGCAATGCTAATATGAATTGTCTTCTTCTAGTAGATACCATCACATAATTCAAGCAATATCATGGATGATGTAGCAAGAACCAGCTCTCAAGCAAGGACTAGTCAGCAGGTGGTTGATCTCGAGAGCTTACCAATCATGCCTGAAATAATTGAACGACCAGAGGAATTACTAGCTATTAAGATTATACCTATACATGACCCCCCAAGTGGCCATACCATGCCTGTCAACAAAGATTCCCATTGGTTTAGTGAAGTCACAGGACCCTTGAGAGAAGGATCATACCTCTGGGAGTCAGATTTTGAATTCAATGGAAAGCAAGGCAAATATCACTTCTTTACACGAGAATTTGAAAAGTTACAAAATACAGAAGCATTACGACCCATATGGGAGAAAGTAGGATTGGATGCATACTTTGGTGCTCAGCTCCCAAAGCGCGACTTCATGAGATGCTTCTAACTTATCAACACTTGAATTCAAGCAAGCGCCCCAAAGGTACACGTACATTTGTGCTCCCATCTCTAACAAAGGGAAATGAGCTAGAGAGGTTTAAGTTAACCAAAAACTTAGTGAAAGAGGCCCTGGATATGCGAGAAGGAGGTCTTGGTGCCCAATAACATGAAGAATCTAAGCCTCACCAAGCTCAAGGACATGGTCGCCATGAGGTCGAACATCACAATTCACTTGTGAATGTGCATGCAGCATTTTGCATTTCCAACACAAGATAGGTTCACTATGCCACCTAAGAAACTTTCTTTTAGCTTATACCTTGCAGAGACACAAAACCTCACCATCAACCTACCCCACTAGATCATCGATCAGATACACTTGGCTGACAAGAGATGGATGCATAAATCAGTGTTTTATGGATGTTGCACTTTAACAAGAATCATTTACATATGTTTAGCTTATGACATTTTGATTCAAAGGGCCCTAATGTGGAGCAGAGTGCAGTAGTTCAAAGGTTGAACATCAAATGGACCCCCTTCCAAGAGGATGAGAGGAGTCGTACAAGTACCTTGTGCCCAACCTCATGGAGCAACATTAACACCAAATGTCACCTCCCTCCTCAAAGGGTCAGACCATTCACCTTAGGACTACCACAAAGAAGTACTGAAGGTCGCAATCTAATATTTCCACACATTCCCACAAACCTAGAATTCCCCAGAGGAGCACCCTTGGAAGAACTCACCAATGAAGACTTTGAGTAGATTTTAAAGGAAGTGAATCTTGAAGCAGAATAAGAACAACAATTGGAAGGAGCTCAACTACAAGGAACAACATTACAAGTACCCATTCCCACTGTTGATGTGGATGAAGAAGAGGATGAAGATGATGCAGAAGATGAAGAATCTGATGAAGGCAAGGAAGAGCATGAAGGAAGATATCGAGATGAGCAGCAAGGAGTACCAGAACTTGTAGGTGCTCCTTCATACACCGCCCAATTACAAAGGTTATACAACACGATCAAAATAGTGCAAGAGATGCACATAATTTCTTTGGGTTATGCACAAGAAAGAGGCATTGATTTTGATGAGACCTTTGCACCTACATGCCGTATGACTACTGTTCGGAGCATTTGTGCACTTGCAGCCCATCATCATTGGAATGTACATCAGTTGGACATTAAAAGTGCATTTCTGAATGGTGATTTGCATGAAGAAGTGTATGTTTTTCAATCCCATGGCTTTGTGCAGAAAGGGCATGAAAACCAGGTGTGCAGGTTAAAGAAGGCATTATATGG
>CM035436.1:78546117-78571117 GCA_020310875.1 Ceratopteris richardii | reverse complement strand
GTCATCTACAAATGACTCTCTTACATATTTCTTGTCCTCATTAACTTATATATACATGACCTTTGACTCATCTCGTATCTATGACATTGCTCTTTATCATCCTAAAGGTTTACTATACTCAATTTACAAGATTCTTCACTTATATGTACATATGTGTACAAGACATCACCCTGAAATCTTCTTCATTTTCATAAGTGTCTTCCTTCACTTCATTCTGACCATAAGTCTTCTTCAAAATCTCTATAATCACCAATTTGTGATTGGCTTGTTCCAACAGCTCCCCCTCAATCACTAATTGTGATTATTCAATTCTTCTTCACTCCTGCCATCTCCTTGAATCTCTGTAGCTTAGGTCCATCCAAGCTCTTTGTCATCATATCTGCCACTTGTTCTTTTGTTGGAGTGTACATCACTTCAATCTCTTTATCTAGTACCTTTTCCCTCAAGAAATGATACTGAATCTCTATATGCTTAGTCCTGGCATGAAAAACAGGATTAGCTGCCAAATACAAAGAACTCATATTGTCTCCAAAAATTATTGGAGTACTATGATCAGTCTCAAAACTTTTCATCAAGGTCTTCAACCATATCACTTCTTTTGCAGCTTCTACCATTCCCTTATACTCAGCTTCTGTGGATGATAAAGCAACTGTATGTTGCTTCCTTGAACACCAAGAAACTAGTTTATCTCCAATATAACAGAGATATCCATGAGTAGACCTTCTATCATCTGAGTCACCTGCCCAATCTGCATCACTAAACACTTTGATTCTTGTGTCAGAAGTGAAACCATAGTACAAACCTTCACTTAGGGTTCCCTTGATATATCTGAGTACCCTTTGGGCTGCAATCCAATGAGTCTTCTTTGGACAATGCATAAATTGTGACAACACACCTACTGCATATGATAAATCTGGTCTTGTCAAGGTAGCATAGATTAAACTACCTACCAAACTCTGATATTTCTTCATATCATCGAATTCTTCACCTCCATACCTGCTTAATTTATGATTTACCTCCAATGGTGTAGTTGAGGTCTTGCAATCCTCCATATTAAACTTGACTAGAAGATTCTTCAAATATCTCTCTTGTGAAACATATACTCCATGTTGAGTATACACAATCTGCATTCCTAGAAAATAAGATAAGTTTCCCAAATCACTTATCTTAAACTCCTTCTCTATTTGCTTTTTGAGTTCATTGATTCCTTGAGCATCTGTTCCTGTAACAATAATATCATCAACATAAATGCACATATAAATGTATCCATTTTCACTTGCCTTCACTAGCAAGCTACTATCTGCCTTAGATGCTTGAAATCCACATTCATTCAAGAACTTGACCAATCTGTAATTCCAAGCTCTTGGGGCTTGCTTCAACCCATATAAGGCTCTCTTGAGCTTACACACATAATCTGATCCAATTGATTCCATGAAGCCTTCTGGTTGCTCCATGTATACTTCATCTGCAATGTATCCATTTAAAAATGCATTTTTCACATCCAATTGTGATAATTTCCATCCCTTACAAGCAGCAATAGCAATCAATGTCCTAATTGTAGACATCTTAGCAACAGGACTAAAGGTTTCATCATAATCTACCCCATAAGTTTGGGCATAACCTTTGACCACAAGTCTAGCCTTGTATCTAGACACCTTACCATCTGCAAACCTCTTTGTTTTATATACCCACTTACATCCAATGACTTTCTGATTCTTTGGTCTTGGTACTAATTCCCAAGTTTCATTTTCAAGTAGAGCATCATACTCTTCTTGCATTGCCTTCTCCCAATTTTGTTTACCTTTGGCTTCTTCATAAGTGGTTGGATCTTCTTCTGTCTTCACAATGTAAGCATAATCTTTTGTTGTTAGGAAAGATGTATCATAACTATACCTTATAGGTTCTTTCCTTTCCCTTGTAGATCTTCTGATTTCTGCACTTCTCGAAGTTTCAGCCTCATTTGACTCTGGATCAAATCTTGGCCCTTCTTCTACATGATCCTGCAATCTACTTCTAGAGTCAACTTCATCAACAACTTCTTCACACACTTTTACTTTTGCCTTTCCTTTCCTTTGTATTTCTTCAACACCTGTATAATCATTTGGTGATCGTGTATACCATGTATTTTGCTCATCAAATGTCACATCTTTAGTAACAAGAAACTGCTTTGTGGATGGACTCCACAACCTGTAACCCATCTGTCTATCATCATATCCAATAAACACATACTTCTCTGCTTTTGGTTCTAGCTTATGTCTTAATTGTGAAGGAACATAAGCATATGCAATACATCCAAATACCTTACAATGATCAAGGGTAGGTTTCTTACCCCACCATGCTTCATAAGGGGTTCCTCCATCCAATGCTTTACAAGGCAACCTGTTCACAAGGTATGTTGCAGTGTTAATGGCTTCTGCCCATAAGTAATTTGGACAATTCTTTTCCTTCATCATAGCTCTTGCAAATTCTACAAGAGTCCTATTCCTCCTTTCTGCTACTCCATTCTGTTGAGGAGAGTACCTGCAAGTTACTTCTCTTTTTATACCTGCATTCCACAAATAATCATCAAACTCTTTAGAGAAATACTCTCCCCCTCCATCTGACCTTAACCTCTTAAGCTTTTGCCCTGTGATCCTTTCTGCATAGGCATGAAAGTGTTTGAATGTCTTGAAAACTTCTGATTTATCCTTGATTACATACAAAGTAATCCACCTGGTTGCATCATCAACAAACAACACATAATATCTGGATCCATTTATGCTATAGTCCTTTGAGGGACCCCATACATCTGTATGAACCAATTCAAGCATATTTGAATGCTTACCTTTATGTGCTTTACCTAATTGACAAGCTTCACACTTGTACACCATATGTTGCCCTTCAATATTTGGCAATCCAAGCACCACCTGATTCTTTGACATTTCCTTTATAGCTCTCTCATTGAAATGACCTAGCCTTTTATGCCATAGGTCTAATTCAGATACCTTTTGACTTCCATAGGTAAATAATGCATGTCCCACATTACCTTGGACTTTGAGAGTGAACAATCTTCCTTCCTTTTTACCTGCAATTATGTTTTTATATCCCTGATTTGGATCTTGTACATAAACACCATCATTTGTGAATCTTACCTCATATCCTTTCTCCACAATTTGCCCTACACTTATCAGATTTTTAGGAATAGTAGGAACATAAAGTACCTTGCTCAGAAGTGTACTTCCACTCTTTGTCTTTACTGATCCAATGCTCTCCACTTTATGTTTGGTATTGTCACCTGTTTGAACTGTATGTCCATTCACCCTTGCTTCCATATCAGTCATCAAGGATAGATTCCCACTCAGATGGTTGCTACACCCTGAGTCAATATAAAACACTCTTTGATCTTCTCCCATTGATTCATGAGTTGCATTCAAGATAAGAGTCATGTCATCCTTCTGATCTGATGCATAATTGTAGCTCAATGATGAGTAGCACCTCCTTTAATGTCAATCCGGGAAGACGTGAGGATGGTATGAAGACCTCGAGCAAGTGGCGGCACAAGTGCGTGAGTGAGAAGCACACTAGCATGCACACACATACACACACACGCGCACACACGGCAAGACAAAGAGTGAGAATCAATGGAGTTCTTTAGATTACTTTCAAAAGCTCTTACAAGTTTGTTTCAATTACAATCTAACCTCAAAAATGAGCTCTCTAGCTCTTTTTATAGTTTTTGACTAGCTTTGGCCCTGTCCAGACCTAGTGTCCGGCCTAGTTAAAAATTAGGTTCCAGGGCTTATTTGAGGGCTCAAACGAAGTCTAAAAATTATGAAAATTGGTACGATGGTACTTCTAATACTCCTCAAGCTCGAGGACTCCTCGGCTTGCACAAAATGGAGTCTAATCTACCAAAAACGGGATTTACAATGTTTGTGTAGTGATTAAAATCACTTGAGTTGTACATAATCTATGGGAAAAAATGATCTGGCCTTGTTGCCGTATTGTGCATGACTCCTTTGTTGCTTTGTATGCCAACAAGTTTGTTTCAATTACAATCTAACCTCAAAAATGAGCTCTCTAGCTCTTTTTATAGTTTTTGACTAGCTTTGGCCCTGTCTAGACCTAGTGTCCGGCCTAGTTAAAAATTAGGTTCCAGGGCTTATTTGAGGGCTCAAACGAAGTCTAAAAATTATGAAAATTGGTACGATGGTACTTCTAATACTCCTCAAGCTCGAGGACTCCTCGGCTTGCACAAAATGGAGTCTAATCTACCAAAAACGGGATTTACAATGTTTGTGTAGTGATTAAAATCACTTGAGTTGTACATAATCTATGGGAAAAAATGATCTAGCCTTGTTGCCGTATTGTGCATGACTCCTTTGTTGCTTTGTATGCCAACACTCCCCCCTTCCTAGCGTCTGTCGCCCCTGACAGACCTTTGTTCCCTCGGGTGGTCGATGTAATATTGGATGACATTGGTTGCCAGTTCATGTTCTCCTATCCTTAAGCCTCTTGCTAGATCAGCTTCCAATGCATCCCAATTTATTGCACCAGGGGTTTCGGGTTGCGGGGTGGTGTAGTACTCTGAATACATTGCTTGTTCACAAGCAAACAGTTGAAGCAGATGTGTTGGCTTTGGTGCGAAAACCTCCGAGTGATACTCCCAGAAACCTGATCTGAACATCTCTTCGAAGGTCTGTTTGTAGCAGGCGGGGAGGTATTTGATACGTGCATGCCAAGCGTAAGCCACACGAATACTGGGGGTGGTGCTCAGGTCATACACCAAGTCGTAATTTCCATTGCTGAACCCCGGGAGACGTACCTGTGGTGCGGCTGCATTTCTGAAGGTCTTCAGGACTACTTGCATCATATCTAAGATTTTAAGCATCATTTGCGCTGCTACATCTTGCATGGGCTTCAAGCGCGGCATCCAGTGGCGAATGGTCCCCATCATATATGCTACCGATGGTGGTCCTTGTGGTGGCGCGATGTACGGGTAGTTCAGCCATTCCTTGCATTGCGCGTTGTTCTGTACCTTGATATTAAATGCCTTCCACGACCTGCGGCGGGGGACTGGACCGTAGCATGGGTTGTACAGGAGGTGCAACGGCGCGTTGTTCCATGTGCGTAGCATTTCTGGATAGGTCTCTAAAAGTTTCTGCCGCCATGTTGGTTGACGAATCTTGCCTTTTTGCACCTCTGGAGGAAGGTCTTCGGGTTGAAATTGGGTCGCAAAAGTAGGAATCTGACCCGTGACTCTTTGTATTTCTGCATTATAATCAGCCAAGATAATATAATACGGCCTGTATTGGAGTTCCGATGAGAGAATCAGGCGTCTCGATGACAGGTTCTTAAAGTAAGCTGATTGTAACATAGTCTCCTCTATGACCCTCATGGCCTGATTTTGCACTACGGTGCGCTCTTCGTGCGAACTCCCGATTTCCTCCACTTGTCGTAACCATGGCGGCCGTGGTGCCTCGAACGTGTCCTGCGCTTCCTCTGTTTGTTGGCCTCCTGGGAATGGTTGCGGATCATATTCTTCATCAAACGTTTGTTCCACAGGAATTTGCACAACTTCTTCGTCCGTGGGAGCCTCCGGAGGGGAAGATGGTCTCTCATATTGTAGTAGGCGTGTTTGCAATTCAGTTACCTGTTTCTGGAGATCTTTTATGGCCTCTGCGTCTGTGAGAAGCGAAGCCGCAGAGGGGGTGGTTGGGGGGGCAGCTGTTGGTCCTTGTTGGTGTTCCTGCTTCAGTTGTCCTAGCTCCTCCGATAGCTTATCATGTGCTTCGAGCAGCATGGCATAATCTTCCAATATAATCTTGATATTATCGGGGTTCACTGCTTGAAACTTGGATGGGCTGATGGGTGCCCCCGGTGTGCTCTCAATAGCTGCCTCCAGGTTCTCTTGATTTTGTATTTGCAGACGTCTGTTCTCTTCCTGAGCAGCCGCAAGATGGCGTTTAAGTAGCGCCATATTTCGCTGAAGTTTTGAGTTGCGTTCCAGCTGTGTCCGTAGGTGACCTTCTACCACCTGCACCGCTTCCTGGTCTACGTTCTGTAGCTGTACCTCCAATATATTATGGGCTTCTTGGAGGGTTTGGAACTGTGTATGGAGGCGAGCGTTCTCCTCTTCTAGTGCCGCAAGGCGGTGCTGTAGTGTCGCTGAGTGCTTTTGCAGGCGTTCGTTTTGTTGCTGGAGCTGAATGTAATCTGTTCTTAAATTTGATATACAAGCCAACATGGTGTCCAATGCATTTCCTATAGATGAGTGTGTGTTGTTTATCGTGGGAGATGCATGGGAAGGGAATGGGGGAAGGGAGACAGTGAATGATGTGTCTACGGAAGTTGTGTGTGTGGGTGAAATTGGTGGAGGGGGAACGGGAGGAGGTGAAACCGTGGGTGGAGGTGCCGTGGGTGGTGAAATGTCCATACCTTCAGGAGTGGATGTGGGTGTGGGGTCTGCCATATACATTGGTATGGTAGGTGGTGTGTGTGTGGAAGTGGTGAATAGATGCGAAGTGGGGTGGGGAGCTGAAAAGGCAGGGAATGGTTGAGAGCCTGGTTGAAAAGCCCTAGCAAGGATGTCATGGAGGGATTGTAGAAATGGAGAGAGGGATGTCGGAGGTTGGGGTCGTAAGTTTGAGAAGGGCTGAAAGGGTTGCGTGGTAGCAGGGAAGCCCATGAATGTGGATCTAGGGTCAGGATGACCCATGGCTGAGGCCATTGGGGATGGTTGCCCTAGGGCAGGCTCTAGGAGGGGTTCGGCGGATTGTGTAGTGTTGGGGTTTGCTTCGAAGATTGGATTATCAGTGGTAGAGAATAGGGTGGCACTAGAGATGGGAGTACGGAAGATGAAGGTTGGGTCAGTGGGTTGAGTGGTCGATGGGATTTCCACTGTCTCTGTTCTAGGAGGTGATGGTGGGGGAGTAGGTGGTAGTGGTTCGGTGGACTCCTCATGGGTGGCTGGGTGCTGTTGGCTAGCTGTTTGGGAGGTTGTCCTGATAGTTTCAGGTGTAGTAGTCGGCTCTTCTGCAACTGTAACGGGAATTTGGATATTTTTACCTGAGCGAGGTCGTGTCTGGAACCTTCGTGGGTCATATTGAACTGAAGGCCTCTGAATGGCAGTGCGCACAGCTTCTACAACTCCATATGTTTCTGCCATCAATAAGAGACCCTCCCTGTACTCTGAGTCAACTCCCGCTTCTTCCAACAACTGAGTCATAAGTACTCTGCTGCTCTGTTCAGTAAGTAATTGCTGCGATCGCACTCTTTCCATAATCTGATACAGCCTTCGGAGTTCTGCTGTATATGCTGGGGCTTCAGTGGTGTCCTCTTCATACGCTTCTTCTTCTTCCGGGTGTCCGTGTTGTTGACTTTGCTGAACGTCACTCCAATGGACATGTCTACCGTCTGTAGACTTTCGTCTTCTTCGTGAGGATGTGCCCTGCTCCTCTGCCTCTGAATAAAACTCCACATCAGAGAATTGTGTGCTTTGTAGGAATGCTTCGAAATCCTGGGGGTCCAGTCCTTCAGCCTCTCCAGTGGCAGCAAATTCGAATTCAGGTGTAACAGGAGGAGCCGATGGGGTAGGTTGTGTCGTAGTGTCAGATTCCGACCTGGGTATCCTAATGGTAAAGGGAGGTACAGTGCCCTCTCTTAATGGTGATGCCTCAGGAGTAGTCAGGACTTCCCTTGTCTGGACACAAGGGATCGCGCCCCTCATGCGCTTGGACTGATGTGTGGACGTCTTGAGCCTTTTAAACATTTGTAATTGTGCCCAAGTTAAGGCACCCTCAATGGGGACATCATATGCCAAGCATCGGTAAATGATGCGTGTGATTGCACAGCATCCGTTCACCACTAATTTCCTAGAAGCCCGTTTGTTTGCTTCATACAACTGATCTATAATCCACACTGGTAGCTTAATGGGTAACGCACCTGCTTCCGCCAAGTAGAGAGCAAACCAGATCTTCTTGTGTGGTTGCGTGAATCGGTCTTGACCGGGGAAGGCGAAATGTTGCATGCACATGCGGAGAGGGATGGACGCATTTGGGGTGAGTGCTGCCATGTCTTTCAGCTTCACTAGTTTTCTGTCCTTCATGTTGGTGGGAACGAGAGCATCCTTTTCTGAGGGTACATGCGTGCCATGCATATTTAAAGCGTCGCTTACCAACTCCACAGTAAGTTCAAACCTCTTCAACTCGTTGTTGCCCAGCAATGAGGGGAGAACAAATGATCTGTAATAAAGTAAGTCTATGATCCAAGGGTCTGGCCGGTTCAGACAGATCTGAAATCGGACACCGTTTGGTCATCCGTGTGTATGACCAAAGATCTCGAGTTTAGACTTACTAGGAGGTCTTGTGCTCTTGTGAACAAGTGAACCACTTAGCTTAGTGGTTAAGTCTCAAGGATGTGAAGGACGAGGTCTTGGGTTCAATCCCCATGAGGTACATGGGAAGAGTATTTTGCCCAAAGAGCTCTAGAGCCTTCTAGAAGCATCCACTGGACACTTGGCGCACATGTAGTTACATGGCTGACACTTGGCTGGTTAGTATCCACCTGCCCAAGAAGGTAGTCCCCTGGAGAGAGCTATATATAGAGGCATTTGGTTGGGAGGAGAGTCATCTCTCTAGCATGTGGTGGTCGTAATCTTCGTTCTGTTGCATTGGTATCAGAGCATCCTAGATAGATGTTATGTACAAGAACCTTTTCAATCTTCAAAAGATGATAAGTCTAAGTAGACTTATTCATTTGATTTTGCTTCAAGTTATAGCATAGATGATTTCCTGGAGTCCAGTATACTCTAGAATAGAGAAGTTAGGAATTGCTCATCAGATTGACAATTCCCAAAGAACTTTCAGTTAAAGTCTTTGAGAAAAGTGTCCTAAGTTGGACAAATTTTCATTTTGAATTTGAATTGGTGAAGTTAGTATGGTTGATTCCACCAAAATGGTAAACTTTCTCCTACAGTTTACATAGGATTTTTTCAACTCATTGGGACAGAGTAGTCCTCTAGTCGGGTGAAAAGATCAAGTAACTGTTAGATAAAAGTAAACCATTGTACAGACATCTAAAGTTAGATGTATGGGACAACCAAACTTCAAGTTCTCCAAAACAAATTCAAGTGAATCAAGAATTCTCAAAGTCTTGCGAGGGATAAGAATCCCACCTTCATTACTAAGCCCATGCACCAGTTATGCCTAGAAATGGACTAGTAATTTGAATCCACCTAATTCACATGTTTGTGCCTAGATCGCACATCCAGAAACTGTGAATTAGCCAGGGATGTCATTAGATCCACCCTTATTATTCATTCACTATTTTGTACTTTGACTAGTTTATCAAAGTGCAAAGCGAGATAGTGTTTAGAATCATTTGGGCAAGGATGCCACCACAGAGATGAGACATGTTCTTCCAGTTCTAGAACATGACCATGTTCTTCCAGTTTTAGAACATGAGGCTCGGGGGTTGCCTACAGTATGTATATAGCTCTATTTTCGAGGACGAAAATATTTTCCAAGGGGGGAAGAATGTAATAAAGTAAGTCTATGATCCAAGGGTCTGGCCGGTTCAGACAGATCTGAAATCGGACACCGTTTGGTCATCCGTGTGTATGACCAAAGATCTCGAGTTTAGACTTACTAGGAGGTCTTGTGCTCTTGTGAACAAGTGAACCACTTAGCTTAGTGGTTAAGTCTCAAGGATGTGAAGGACGAGGTCTTGGGTTCAATCCCCATGAGGTACATGGGAAGAGTATTTTGCCCAAAGAGCTCTAGAGCCTTCTAGAAGCATCCACTGGACACTTGGCGCACATGTAGTTACATGGCTGACACTTGGCTGGTTAGTATCCACCTGCCCAAGAAGGTAGTCCCCTGGAGAGAGCTATATATAGAGGCATTTGGTTGGGAGGAGAGTCATCTCTCTAGCATGTGGTGGTCGTAATCTTCGTTCTGTTGCATGATCCGGGTTGGTCCTTATCTTCATTAGCTTGTAATGTGGAGACCAAATAGTAACATCGGAGGAGATCGGGTTTAGGTAGTGGGGCTTCAAAATATTCCGCCAATCCTGCTCGTTGCCATATGGTCTGGAGATCTTCGGTGTTCTGTAAAGTCTCGAACTCCTTGGAGAAAAATTGGAATCGCACCCATGATCTGTCATACTCGCATTTAGACTCCCAGATATACTTGGCTTCACCTAATGGACCGGGCATGCCATTGAACCAATGAGAATTGGCATGAACTCTTTCCGTGATTCCTGTAGGTGGATCTGGCACCGGAAGTTGCTGAAGGTGTTGCATCTCCACTGGTCGTTCAGTCGGGGGCACATCCACGGGTATACTATCCACATCAATTCCCGCAGTAAGTATCCCTACTTGTGAGCCCGAACCTATCGCTTCTGCCATTTTACTGCTTGCCTTCTGATTCTGTGAGAATATAGAAGCATGTGTTAACATCGTAATGGACAGAATAAATCCGTTGCTGTCCCCGTTACAACATTAACATGAGGCAGATGATGAGTTAGTGGTTAGTAAGTGCACGAAGACAGTGAGTGTAGTTAACGTTTGTGTATTCCTAGGAGACTAATGCCGTTAGTAAGTGGGGTGAATTTACAAATTGGGGTCGGGGGGTTTATTACAGGTCTTAGACTGCCAAATGCAGTGGATGGGCTTTGCTTTCGGTTTCGTAGAGACTCTAGAGGGCTGTGTCGGTGTCGCTGTTTGGGAATGGGGCCTTTTAGGGACCCACTTATAAGTGATTACATGCATGCTCATGGGTCTTGGTGTGTTCCTAAGTGTTGAGCACGAGGGAATTCTGGTTGTACTCGTAGATGGGTTATGCTGCATAGGTTGTGGCCTTGGCGTAACTACTTGTGCCCTCAAGCAAGCCTTAGGCACCCAAATTTGTCTAGATTGTGGGCTTGCCTTCATCGACTTCTTGGGCACCCAAATAGATTTTACTTTAGCAGAAGAATTTCTGAAAGACTTCTTATTAGCGTCGTGTTGTTGGTTACTAATAAGAGGCTTTGCCCGCGTAGTTGACGGTGGTGCACCCGGTCGTTCGCCTTTCCGCACCCACACCTGGTTTAATTTCTGGGACATTCTGCTGTGCAGGTATTTTTGATCTCGGACATAGGTAGTACTCTGCTTCTTCTGCTTGTGATCCGCCTTTGGTTGCTGCCTCCTTCTGGCCTTTGGAAAAGAAGGGAGATCCGTTGCATCCCTGACTCCTTTTTTGCAAATGTCATTCCTCTGCAACACAGGGTTTTGAACAAGAACAGCATGGTCATCTTCATGTGTACCCCTAAAAGGACCAGGAGTCTGTGCCTTTCCTAGTTCCTTGAGTGCTCCATTGTCTAATTCTACTGTAACTCGACTATGATTGACCCAAACCTGGAGAAGTCCACTTCTTAGGTTTAGATTGACTGCTTGGTCATAGATCCAATCCTGACCCAAGACGAGAGGTTCAGTGAGATCCTCATCTTGACACACTAGTACTTTAACGGTCATTGCCTCATCGTGAATGTGGATGGGAAGTTCCACCTCGCCCATGCAAGGGGTTTCCACGCCTCCCAATCCTATGAGACATGCCTCCACAGGGTGGACAGTTAACTGTAACTCTTGACAGTAAGAAAACTTAACAGCGCTAGTGGCGGCACCTGAGTCAATCAAGGCTCTTACGGTCCTTGCACTCTTTCCTTGTCCTATATCTATGGTTATGAAAGGACGTCTATCAATTATTCTATTCGAGCTTGTTCCTGCAACTTCACACATGGCCATGGGATATCCTTGATCTGCATGGTCAACTGTTCTAGTCTGATCTCGGCCCTGTCTGCGTAACTTCATCCTTCTGATGCGTTATAAAGCCTCTGCTTGAGCCTCTTCTCGAATGCGCTTTTCTTCCTCTTTGCGTTTCTTAGCAGTGTTGAGTCGGCTGAGCATTTCCTCCGTGAGGGGTTCCTGATACAACTTGACTCTACAACCGCTAATATAGTTTGGGAGGAGATCACCTTCTAGCGTGGCTAATTGTACTGCTCCACTCGTGGAGATCCTATTGATGATCATAAGTCCGTAGCCTCTCTTTTCTAGCTTCCTCGCGTGTTGTTTTAGTGTATAGACTAAGACTAGATCTCCTGCTTTCAAGCCTTTATCCTTCACATGGGCATCGAAATATGCCTTCTGTCTCTTCTTGGCTGCATATATTCCAGCAGCGGCTCTCAGTCTTGTTTCTCCTAATCGTTCAAGGTCAAAGATCCTAGAGGAGAGCTCATGACCTGTCCATTCGTACTCTTGTGCTACTCTCAATATAGGGATCAAAAAGTCCAAGGGTAGCACAGCGTTTTGGCCAAATACCATCTGAAAGGGAGTGGCTTGGAGTACCGTTTTGTAGGCAACTCGGTATGCCCAAACAGCATGGTGTAGCTGTTTGTCCCAATCAGAGCGTTTAGTGTTCACTAATTTCGTCAGTACATTGCATAAAATCTTATTAGTGCTCTCAGCTTGTCCATTAGCTTGAGGATGATAGGGGGCAGACTTCTTGTGTATTACCAAGAATTCTTGGAGTAGATTTTCAATCACTTCGTTCAAGAAATGAGTGCCTCTATCACTTACAAGCTCTATAGGTAGCCCGTATCTTGTGAATACATTCTCAAACAAGAATTTGGCAGTTGTTTGAGCATCGTTCTTGGTTGTAGCTTTTACCTCTACCCACTTGGTGAGATAATCTGTTGCCACAATGATGTATTCCGCATGAGAACCCTTAGCTGGGGGATTAATAGGACCTACGAAGTCTATTCCCCACTTAGAGAATGCACGTCCACCCATCATAGGTTTCAGTGGCATCTCATCTTTGCGTATAGGATACTGAGTCCTCTCACAGACATCACACTATTTCACATAGGTATGTGTATCCATGTGAAGGGTAGGCCACCAGAAGCCCGCAAACAATATTGCCTTGATCACCCGATCTGGTCCAAAGTGTCCTCCTGCTACACCTTGGTGAGCAGTCTCCAAGATTTTGAGATATTCACTTTCATGGACACATAACCTCAGGTAACCATCTTTACCGCGCTTATATAGATTATCTCCTATGAGTGAGTAATCCTGGGCTTCTTGTTCTAAACTCCTTTTCCTAGCTAGAGTCATGTCTGGAGGGAATGTGTTTGTCCTCAAGAATGATACTAGAGGTTCACTCCAATCTGGCACAATGGATACTTGATAGAGAGTGGCATGTTCCACAGGTGGTTTAGTGCAACAGATTGGGCATTCCTTGCACAACTTTTGGACATCAGCTTCCATAGTTGGCCAATGTACTCCGAGTCTCTTTAAGGTCTGTAAAGTTCGTTGCTTTGAATGGTGTTGCTCTAATGCACCTACATGTGCTAATTGCAACCATTTAGCGTACTCATCCTCTTCTACGCAACAAGCCAAGATCCCTTGATCTGTGTGCTTGTACATGCTTCCGGCCATGATGTGATACTTTTGGGCTTTTACGATCTCTCTATTCCGTGTGTTTACCACTGGATGGTTGGGCCCGTACGTCAATACTGGCACCAATGGCTTAGCCCACTGCGGTATAACTTCCAAATTAAACAAGTAAGCATCAGGAAGGTCATCTGACACTCCTTGTGGGGCTTCTCCAGATGTGAGCCTAGAGAGATGATCTGCTCTCAAGTGAGTCCTACCTTTTCTTACCACAACCTCAAAGTCATATTCCATTAGCAAGAGAAACCATCTCACTAATCTTCCTGTATTGCATGGCTTGTTTACGAGATATAATAATGCCTGATGATCAGTAAAAAATTTAAACTTATTTGCAAGAAAATAGTGTCTAAATTTCTTAACTGCATATACCATGCCTAAGCCTTCTCTCTCTGTAGTGGTGTAATTCCGTTCAGCCGCATTCAATTGTCTACTGGCATAGGCAATTGGAAGATCCATATTACCTTCACCAGTAGGTTGTGCAAGCACACATCCAATAGCATAATTGGATGCATCAACATGAACATGGAATGGCTTATTCCAATCTGGTGTGGTCAAGATTGGTGCTGAACATAATCTTCGTTTAAGCTCTTGGAAGGAATTCTCACATTCATCCGTCCACTCAAAGTTTGTCAGAAGTCTGTACATGGGCTTTGCAATGACAGCATACATGTGTATAAATCGTCGGTAATAACCACAGTGCCCCATGAAAGCTTGTACTTCCTTGACATTCTTTGGCCTAGGTAGCTCTGCTATGGCTCTCACTTTTTCTTCATCGGTAGATATGCCATTCTTTGACACTGTGTCCTAGAATCTTGCCTTGCCTGACCATAAAAACGCACTTTTCTGGGTTTAGGCAGACTTGATATTCTCTACATTTGTCAAAGATTTGTCTGAGTTCAGGAATATGGGTTTGTCTAACATTGGAATGAGCACAGAGATCATCAACATAGACCTCTAAACTCTTCCTCAGGAACTCCTTAAACACATGGCACATCAGCCTCTGGAAGGTAGCTGGTGCATTGGTAAGCCCAAATGGCATTACTCTAAAAGCAAAAATGCCCTCGGCAAGAAAGGTCGGAATATTCTCAACTCCTCTTCGTCAATTCCTAGCTTAGGCTAAGAACGATTAGAAGTAGGAGTAAGTCAGGGCGACGATAGGTAGGTATCAAGTTGAAGACTACCTAAAAACTCCAGTTGAAGCTAAAAACTTAATCTCTGTACTGTCGATAACATAAAGGAAAAGAACCTAACGTGGAACGATCAACCTGAAAGTACGAAGAACATTCAAGTATTCCTGACGACGTAATAGCAGACAAGACTTTAAACACGAGGAATAACTAAAAAGAATCAAGTGACTGGTACCAATTGATCGGCAACGAGGTTGTACGCTGGGCAAAGAATTGGGCTACTTAGATAGGCATATGAACCTTAGATCACGACGACACCTAGTAAGAGAGAGACAAAGTCTTAGGTCTTCAGAGGCCAGCGTCAATCACACTACAAGGTCTTGGGCTCAACAGTTGAGTCACCACTCTCATTACCCTAGCTCTGATACCAGTGAATCAGGGATGTCTCAAGGTATGGACAGACCTACGGGAAGTTCAGGTGTGCCCTACTTGTACAGGGTAGAAGGCCCTTACAAAACACAGTTGGAATACCTTAGGACCAATCGATTAGGTGCGAGCATCTATGAGGACGGCCTAGGAAGATCTGTGGTCCAGATTAAAAACCCTGACCAATCCATAGGACTAGAGCACCCAGCTGTCAAGTTTGAAAACGGTGCATACCTGGACAAGGAAGGAACCATATACGTAGTCACCAGTCATCCAGATAGGACAGATGAATTTGGAAATGTAATTTCAGAAGCGGACTTAGGTGACTTGGAACAAGGAAACATGGGAGTGGAACCTAGAACCCCTCGAGGTAAATCAGTTCTCACTAGGATTATCATGCCTGAGTGGGTCCCCCAAGATAACAAGTGCATAGATTTGCTTCTCAATCGAGAAACGGACGAAGCCTTTTGGAGATATAAACCGGATCACCCAACTGATATAGGAACAATCATGATCTATGAGTTTAAGGATCCAGATAGCCCAGGTAGAGTGACCTACTTAGACCACACTTCGGAGAGGGTCTTTGTGGTGACAGAAAATGATAGGCATGCTTACACTTGGAAGGGCGAATTCATTTTCCCCCAACCAAGATCAAATGTATCCTATGGTCACCCTGGAGCTGGAACATCCCAGGCTCTTGGTATGCAAAGAGACAGAAGTAAAGATAGACCAGAAGTAAGTTTTGCCAATCCAGTGGGCAGAGAAAGAACGAGAACGGAGACGAATAGGGTAGAACCTGAGATGCTTAGAGCCCACAGGAACCAAAGAAATGTAGATGGATTCCCTCTGCCGAGGCCTAGAGAGCACACAAGAACTTTGAGACCCACCCAGCTAGTTAAGTCCATGAAGAATTACTTTGACGGCACAGGAGATCCCTATGATCATGTGGCGGAGTTCAAGCAAGTCTTGAGAGCCGAACAAGTTGAGGATCTATTCACGCAGTACAATGCCTTCGGTCTAACCCTGAGGAATACGGCACTTACATGGTTTCAGCCATTGGATGAGCGCCAGTTCAGGAGCATAGACCAACTCCTAGAAGCATTTATTATTGAGTTCTCCAAGAGTGGCATAAGACACAACACCTCCTCACTGATTCACAGCTTCAAGCAAACCCCTCAAGAGACTGTGAGACTTGCAGGAAGAAGATTTAGACAATATCTTGAAAGGTGCCCTATTTCGGAGCTACCCACATCTGCTAAACAAGTAGCCTTATTCCTTGATGGATTGCTGAGTATGAAATTGAGATCCTATGTGTATCTGAAAGACCCTAGGTCTATAGAAGAGTGTGTACGCATGTGCATTGACATTGAAGATAACCTAGGGGAAGAACTAGAGCTTTCCAAAATCTACAAAGATTCAGATAGTGCATCTAGTCACTCTTCCACGCAATCCACATCAATTGAGGAACTCGCAGAGAAAGTGGCCCAGAAATTAGGAGTAACTAGCAAACAAATTCCAAGGTTTGCTCCTGTGAAAAGGTGCTATACATGCGGTGGTGACCATATGGCGAACGTCTGTCCCATTATGGCTCAACCCCAAGTAAACCCTAGTAGCCAGTACTGCACCATAGAACGGAGATACACCAACCACACCGCACAAGATTGCCCATACAACAAGCAGGCGGTTAGGCAACCCTACCCTCAGCCCTACCAACAAGGCAGATACCAGAACCAGTACCCTCCACAACCATATGGCAGGCCACAACAAAATTTCCAACCTCAATATCAAAACCAACAAAGGCCTCAGCCTGTGCTAGCACAACAACCCCCAGCCCCAGCTAATGTGATTCCGGTAAAGTGTACTGCTGCAGAAGAGAACCTGAATAGAGCTATAGTCCCTGTAACATCCTTGATCTCTGAAAATGACCCAAGTGATCATAGCTTTGATTCTACCCATGTGGATAGCCCCCAGGCTTACTACATGCAGTCTCCAGAACATGGTGAGTCCTACTATAGTGAAGAGCCGAATGAACCTAGTTGGGAGTCAGATTACACGAACGTCATGTATGCAAACCCCAATCCTAGGCCTCAACCTAGGCAGGTACGACCACCAATTCCTAGAGGACCATGCTACCGATGTCAGGGGGATCACTTCATTCGTGATTGTCCCTTGCCTCCGCCCACACAACCTCAGTCCGTGACTATCCAAGGCTTTTGCCAAGACTGCGGAAAAGAGCATCTCTTACGAGATTGCCCAAAGAACCCCAATAGCATGCCAAAAATCACCCCTATCAACGTTGTTGGGTTAGTGGTAGACTCCTCAGGAAGTGTCACTTCCACTGCACCAGTACAGGTAGTCACTAGGGCTCAGGCATTGCAGCAAAACCAAGGGGTAGGCCAGGAAAAGAGCCCAGATGCTAGCGATACTGAGAGCCAAAATAAAAAGAGAACAAGAGCTTGGAGAGATAGCCGCGAACGCATGAAAAGGCAATGGGCAAAGAAGATGAGTGAACTTGAGGAAAGTCTACGAGAAACCAAGGCTAAAATCATAGAGATCACATCTCAACCGCACTCTCACACATTCCCACCGCTACCATCCCCATCACCCTCCATCCCTTCACCCTCTAAGACAGCCCACGTAACCCACCCACCACCCCAAACAGGATCGGTATTAGCTGATCCCACTCCCGAAGACATAGACATGATGCTTAAAGCATATCAGGCCAGAATCCAAGAAGGGCCAAACGTCACGGATCATGACAAGTGCTATCCTAGAGCTGACCTAGAGATAGAAAGAACCAAACTATGCGCGAAAATGGTCGCCTTGGCTCAGACTATGTTTGAAGCCAGTCGCCTTTTCAATTACTCAGGCTCAGCCAAAACGCAATTACACTTGGATGGATTCCTAGAGAAGTTAGAGAAGATAATTGCAAGATCTGACAAGGAAGAAAAAAATCAAGACCAAGAAAAAGCAAGCAAAAACATGAATCATTCCCAATCGGAAGTTTATGTGGCCAATTCCACTAAACCAGACAGTTTCCCCTCCTTAGAAAGAATAGAGCGGCTAATTGCACAGTCAGAAAAGGAACCTACCCCTCAAAGAAAGGAAAGGGCAAGAGAACGGATAAGCCAGCCTCTTCAGGAAGCCCATGTGCCTCCTCAAGAAGCTTATCTTCCCCCCCAAAAGGCAGATGAGCCTCCCTCGAAAGCTCAAGTACCTCCACAGGTTGCCTACATTCCTTCTCAGGGAATGTGTGAGCCTGTTCGGAAAAGTAATAGAATAAGTAATCCTCCCCAAGAAGCTTGTGCTCCAGCCATTTGCGAGAACGAGGAGAGAGTCAACAATAGAATCAGCCCTCCTTCACAGGTTGCTTATGCGCCCAATTCTATGGAGCCAGACACTTCTTCTTCTATGAATCGGTTTGCACCAGACTTCCTACGAGAGATTCAAGAAGACAAATGGGATAACGAAAGCGAGGTCGCCCCTCCTTTTGAACTTGTGGACGATGCACACGACCAATTCCCACAAGACATCCCATCTATTTACGGGGAGCATGAGAGTGTTCAGTCTCACGAGAGATTAGACTTTGAGTCTAATTCCATACAAGAGCTACCCCACTTCACACGCCCATGGGAAGCAAAGTCCACATGTATGAGAGCACCCACAGTCATGGTAAGGAACGACGACTCAGTCATACCTAGGAACACAGAGGTAGTGAAGAACACTAACGTGCAGTGTAATCTCAAGTTAGAAGAGCTACTCAAGGTTAGACCTGAATTATGGAAACATGTAGCCAAACAAGTACCAGAGATAGCAAAACCTCGTTCCCAGGTAGGATCCCATAGGACAGTGCCAGAAATTCCCTTGGATAAGATAGGGGATATGTGTGAAGGTGAAGAAGGGAACACCTATCTTCCCATCACCTACCAGGACTACACCACGAAGGCAATTTTGGACTCAGGTGCAGGAGTTGCAATTGCCACTACCTCCTTATGGAGGCATTGGGGCAAGCCAGCACTCAGGCCAACGAGAATGAAATCGCAAATGGCCGATGGTCACATAGAGAGACCCCTAGGATTGCTAGAAGGAATAACTCTCACCACTTGTGGTGTCGAGTTTGAACATAGCTTTGCTATATGTGACTTCAGCAAAAATCATGCCTATGAGATGATTTTGGGAAGACCATTTATGCGACAATTGCAAGTGGTACAGGATTGGGGAACCAACTCCTTGTATTTGCAACACTTGGGTGTTACGACCAAAGTCAATCTCAAGGATTATTCTCATAGAGATGTCCCTCCTATCCAATGGAATCCCATCCATAGAGCTAAAGATGACACAGAATCGGTGCATTCCATAGGGTCTGGATCCTCATGGATGCATGAAGACACCCACTTATGGATGTGCAAGGTAGCAGTAGAAGAAGAGAAGAGAGAGAAAGCCAGAGAGGTAGGTGCGAACGAAACTCATAGACCCATTCAAGACCCAGCCTATGCACCTATAGTCTTTCCAGATGAGGAGTTTGAACCCCATGGCTGGGCGGAAATTTTAGCAACAATGGACGTAGCCATCAATGAAGAACAATGGACACCTCACTGTGATGAGGATGGCTATGACATTTCAGTCTTCTCCATAGAGCCAATCATGGGAGAGGCAATTTTAGAAGAATGCGAACCTAGCCCTGATGCATTTGAGGATGCAAGTGACTCCGACCTAGAGTCTATCATTATGGACCCACCATTTGCATCAGATGAAGAATACTTCCATGAAATAGAATTTCAACCCCAGAGGCATGGAGAGGTTACAAATGATGTAAGATTAGCAACGCATATGACCCCTAAGGAAGAAGGAAAGAAACAAAAGAAGAGAGAAGCCTTACCAGAAGAGGAAGAATCTTTGTTTGAGGTCCCAGAAAATTTTAAGAAGTATGAGATAGATGATAGGAGAGTCATGATAAGAATGCCTAAATGAGAGGCACAATCAGGAGAGGCCTATGATAACAAAGAAACCACCAAGAAAATAGTAGTGGCCCTAGAAGAAGGAGAGGAGAGATGCACGTATATAGGCCATGACCTGACAGAAGAAGAAGAGCACGAATTGATTGCCTTGCTAAGAGAATACAGAGATGTATTCGCTTGGAGTTACAAGGATTTGAAAGGTGTTGACCCGGACATATGCTCACACACCATCCCCATGACGTCAGATGCCAAACCCTCTAAGCAAAAGCCCTATACTTATAACGATAATTACGCTGCTAAGATCAAAGAAGAGATAGATAGATTGGTTGAAGCTGGATTCATTTATGAAATTGAGCACACTGAGTGGGTATCCCCCATCGTTGTGGTGCCCAAGAAGAATGGCAAGTTGCGTGTGTGCATTAACTTGAAAAAGGTTAATGCCGCCACGATTCGAGATAACTATCCGCTTCCCATCACAGAACATCTCTTAGAAAGAGTGGCAGGCAAGGAAGTGTACAGCTTCCTTGATGGATTTTCGGGCTACAATCAAGTAGCCATAGCTCCAGAGGATCAGCTTTAGTGCTCGAGAAGTTGATTCTCAAGCGTGCGCCACACCCTTGCTTGGATACTCTCAATTGCTTCTTAATAGGCCTGCATAAATTCCCAAGATTAGCTCCAAGTAGATCTTTCAATTGACAGACAATTTATTTCAGACACTTTTTTAATGACCCTTGTTCCCCCTTTTGTATTGCTAGAAATTTCCTCTAGAGCTCCCTTGGTGTTCCTACCCCTCTGTGTGTCAACTTCCAAATATCCTATCTGAAAATCAACGCGATATTCTTATAAAAAACAGTTGAGGGCGTGTAGTATATGTCACGAGCTTTCCGACAAGCCCTAGAGCTCAGAAAATGGATTTCATATGAAAAAGTTATGACCGTTCAGGGTTTAGGGGGTTACTAGATAAACAGATCCTCTCAGGGTTTTAATGCAATTTCTAAGGCCTTTGTAAGTACATGAGTACTTGAGAGTGCAAATATAGCCAAAATTTTAGCTCTTAATTTTTTGCCGAAAATGTCTGTCTATCGCGATAGACGGTGTCTGTCGCGATAGACACAATCTATCGTGGGGGCTGTCTGTCGCGATAGACGGTGTCTGTCGCGATAGACAGTGTCTATCGTGGATTTCTGTCTGTCGCGATAGACGGTGTCTGTCGCGATAGACGGTATCTGTCGCGGATTTCTGTCTGTCGCGATAGACGGTGTCTGTCGCGATAGACGCTATCTGTCGTGAAATTCTGTCTATCGCGATAGACGGTATCTGTCGCGATAGACGCTATCTGTCGTGAAATTCTGTCTGTCGCGATAGACGCTATCTGTCGTGAAATTCTGTCTGTCGCGATAGACGGTATCTGTCGTGAAATTCTGTCTGTCACGATAGACGGTATCTGTCGCGATAGACGCTATCTGTCGTGAAATTCTGTCTGTCGCGATAGACAGTATCTGTCGTGAAATTCTGTCTGTCGCGATAGACGGTATCTGTCGCGATAGACGCTATCTGTCGTGAAATTCTGTCTGTCGCGATAGACGGTGTCTGTCGTGAAATTCTATCTATCGCGATAGACGGTATCTGTCGCGATAGACGCTATCTGTCGTGAAATTCTGTCTGTCGCGATAGACGGTGTCTGTCGCGATAGACTGAAAAAACGCAAATTTTTGGAAAACTTCTAGTGTTCTAGAGTGCCCTCAAGGTGTAGGTTACAGTGCTAATCATGCATTCACAAATTTTTAAGATTTTCTGTCTGTCGCGATAGACAGAGGTTGTCGTCCCGGGACCTGTGCAGAGCCTGTCGTACCTGCGCACACTGCTGGGGATGATGATACAGCAAAAACCTGCAAAATAGCTCAGAAAACATGCAAAAACAGCACATGCAAATTCGCTCTCTCGCTCTCTCTCACAAGTGAAATGAGGGAAATGAGGTGGAGGTGGGGATATAGTCAAAAAACTGAAATTTTCGCGATGATGGAGATGGACGTGGGAGATGGTGATGATGATGATGGTGATGAAGATGGTGAAGAAAGTAAAAGAAAATCGATGAGAGTGAAGAAAATACCTACGACTCCAACGCGTCAACTCTACGTCTTACCATCACACGCTCGTCCTCAAAGCTCGATCCCCGGCAACGGCGCCAAAATTTGGTGTAGCTCAATGATGAGTAGCACCTCCTTTAATGTCAATCCGGGAAGACGTGAGGATGGTATGAAGACCTCGAGCAAGTGGCGGCACAAGTGCGTGAGTGAGAAGCACACTAGCATGCACACACATACACACACACGCGCACACACGGCAAGACAAAGAGTGAGAATCAATGGAGTTCTTTAGATTACTTTCAAAAGCTCTTACAAGTTTGTTTCAATTACAATCTAACCTCAAAAATGAGCTCTCTAGCTCTTTTTATAGTTTTTGACTAGCTTTGGCCCTGTCCAGACCTAGTGTCCGGCCTAGTTAAAAATTAGGTTCCAGGGCTTATTTGAGGGCTCAAACGAAGTCTAAAAATTATGAAAATTGGTACGATGGTACTTCTAATACTCCTCAAGCTCGAGGACTCCTCGGCTTGCACAAAATGGAGTCTAATCTACCAAAAACGGGATTTACAATGTTTGTGTAGTGATTAAAATCACTTGAGTTGTACATAATCTATGGGAAAAAATGATCTGGCCTTGTTGCCGTATTGTGCATGACTCCTTTGTTGCTTTGTATGCCAACAATAATTATAATAATTGTTGTTGTAGGACTGAGATTGGAAGTTTCTTCCACCTCCTCTACCATATGATGTCCTACCACCTCTTCCTCTGAAGTTACCTCTTTGGTTTCTGCCTCCTCTACCTCTTTGATTATAATTCTGATTATTGTTTCCACCATTTTGATTGTTATACCAACAATCATTTGCCAAATGATTAGTTCTGCCACAAATCCAACAAGCTTTAGCATTATCTTTGTTCTTACCTCCTCTTCCTTTACCTCTGAAGTTCATCTTTCCTTTTGTGAAGTTAGCTTGATTTGAATTCCCTTCATCATCATTCGATTGCTTTCCCTTGCCATTCTTTTTCTTGTCCTTGGAGTACATAGCTTGACTTGTACTTCTATCATTGTCTCCTTTAAGATCCTGCTCAAAGGTTAGCATGTGTCCTAGCAATTGATTAAGATCAGGAGTAAAATGATCAAGTGACAACTCAATGGACAATATGAAAGGCTTCCACTTCTCATCTCCTCTCAGACCTGTAAGTATTTGTCTTACCAACTTTTCCTCTTCAATGTCTTCATCCACTGCTCCCAAGCTATCTGCAATATCCTTCATCCTTGCCACATAATCAGAAATTGATTGTGAGCTCTTCTTCTTGAAGGTTGTGAACTCAGCCCATAGTGAGGACTTCCTTGACTTAGTTGTATTTTGGAAATGCTCTTCCAAGGCATTCCAAACATCTGTAGCACTTTCCAAACCTCTGATGTGAGGTAAAAGATAATCATTTACAGCCATGTAAATGATACTCCTTGCTTGAGCATCCTTTCTCATCCAAGTCTTCAAAATTGCAAGCTCTTCCCTAGTAGGAATACTAGGATCTGCAAATTCAGGTTTTTCTTCATCTCCTGTAATAAATGCTATAAGGTCTTTGCTCATGAGGTGTGCTTCCATCCTCATGGACCATGCTGGATAGTTCTCCCTATCTAGCTTATCAATCTGCAAGCTTTCTCCCATCCTTGACCTTCTGTATCTGCAATTACTATGGTTTATGAGGATAAAGTGTACCTTTGATATAAGCTTTGTCCTTCTTGATTCTTTTCGAACTCGTGCTTTGATCTTCTGCAAGTTATCTTCAATAATTTGTCCTTGTCCTCCTTTGATTTGGAAGATCTCCAATATCTGCACCAATCGGAACTTCAATTATCTTTTCTTCTCTTGTATTTCACCTTCAGCTCTGATACCACTGTTGGAGACCTCTTAATCTCCAAAGGTTTGATCTATACTGACTTAAGAACACTTCTATGTCAGTTATAAACCAAACTTTACACAAACAATGTTCTTCTTTACCAAAACTTCAATCAACACGTCTCTGAGTGAAGAAGTGTCTACTTCAGAAAATCTGCTTCAGAAATCCACTTCATTACCTGCATAAAGTTTCAAATTTCTTCAAGTAAATGATGCACAAGTATTTGCAATACCTTTGCGCAATCATGTCAATCATTAGTTCTCAAAACTAATCACCAAAAGTTTAATTTGATCATTAAGATCAAAGACATGTCAGAAAATGTCTCTCAGAAGTTGCGCCTTCGACATAGTCAACTTCTTAAGTTGATTTCTCCCAATCTGAAACCCGTTTTGCTAAATGCTTTTAGCCATAGCTTCCTTATCTTCTAACTTAAATTTTAAGTGCTCACTCATCAAAAACTTTACAGTATACACTCAGATCTGATCAAAATACTGAGACAGAAAAGTGCGCTACTCTCAGACTTCAGTTTCCAAAGTTCACATATGAATGTTCCTATTGATCATTCTCACAGTAGGAGAGGAATTAGATTCTGAAACTCTAGACATAGCTTCATTAGCTTCTCAATTAGATGTGTACAAAAGGATTTCTGATCCACATGATCAGACAGAGAGCACTCAGAGAAAAACCCGTCGCTATTTTCTGGGAAAAAACTCTCTACACATCTTTCTGAAGTTTGTCATCTACAAATGACTCTCTTACATATTTCTTGTCCTCATTAACTTATATATACATGAACTTTGACTCATCTCATATCTATGACATTGCTCTTTATCATCCTAAAGGTTTACTATACTCAATTTACAAGATTCTTCACTTATATGTACATATGTGTACAAGACATCACCCTGAAATCTTCTTCATTTTCATAAGTGTCTTCCTTCACTTCATTCTGACCATAAGTCTTCTTCAAAATCTCTATAATCACCAATTTGTGATTGGCTTGTTCCAATAGGTTTGATGTATCTTTGTTATAGACTT
>CM035436.1:78521117-78541117 GCA_020310875.1 Ceratopteris richardii | reverse complement strand
CCATAGATAGATTAGCTATGGACTTAGATACGTGCAAAAAGATTTCTCAAAAGATTAAGCACAGAAGGAGCAGACAGCAAAATATCGGGCGCAAAAATTCTCGATTTCTCAGAAAATTTACATCTAAGTGAGGATGGACAATTCACTCACTCTTCATGTGTCTAATGACACTAATTTCTCTCTCCCTATTCTCAAATCTTCTACTGCTTTACTTGGCCGACATTTTCAAACATATTTATAGATGAATATATACAAGTGTATGACTTAAACAAGGGTATAAGTCAGCTAATGTACATATGTGTACATATCTTTGAGTTTTCTGAAAATGTCCTTCCTTCAACCATCTGACTTTGTTTTCTTCTTGACTCCTTGACTTCATTTCTCCATAATCCTTCAATTGATGATTGTCATGCACCAACAGCTCCCCCTCAATCATTAATTGAGGTTCTTCTCTATCTTCTTTACTCCAGCCATATCCTTAAATCTTTGTAGTTTTGGTCCATCTAGACTTTTTAGTCATCATATCTGCAACTTGATCTTTTGTGGGAGTGTGTATGACTTCAATCTCTTTCTTAATGACCTTCTCTCTCAGAAAATGATACTGTATTTCAATATGCTTAGTTCTAGCATGAAATACAGGATTAGCTGCCAAGTATAATGAACTCATATTGTCTCCACAAATAATAGGAGTACTCTGAATCACATCAAAAACTTTCAAAAGTGTCTTTAGCCATATTACCTCTTTTGCAGCTTCCACCATACCTTTATATTCTGCCTCTGTAGATGACAAAGCAACTGTATGTTGCTTCTTGGAACACCATGAAATCAATTTGTCTCCTACATAGCACAAGTATCCATGTGTTGATCTTCTATCATCAACATTACCTGCCCAATCTGCATCACTATATATCTTGATTCTTGTATCTGAAGTAAACCCATAGTACAACCCTTCTCTGAGTGTACCCTTGATGTACCTAAGTACTCTTTGTCCTGCAATCCAATGTTCCTTTCTAGGACAATGCATGAATTGTGAAAGCACACCAACTGCATATGACAAGTCAGGCCTTGTCAATGTAGCATAAATCAAGCTACCAACCAAACTTTGATAAAGTTTCATATCTCTGAACTCTTCTCCTCCAAACCTAGACAATTTATGGTTCACTTCCAAAGGTGTAGGTGCAACCCTGCAATCTTCCATTTTAAATTTGGTTAGCAAATTTTTAAGATACCTTTCTTGGGTCACATATACTCCATGTTGAGTATAAGAAATCTCCATTCCCAAGAAGAATGATAGGTTCCCCAAATCACTGATTTTGAACTCTTTCTCCATCTGCTTCTTGATCATTTGCATCCCTTTATCATCTGTTCCTGTAAGTATTATGTCATCAACATAAATACACACATAAATGAACCCATCTTCACTTGCTTTGACTAGCAAGCTACTATCTGCCTTTGATGCTTGAAATCCAAGATCATTCAAAAATTTTACAAGCCTATAATTCCAAGCCCTTGGGGCTTGCTTCAACCCATACAAAGCTCTCTTGAGCTTACATACATAATTTGGACTCACTTGATCTTTGAACCCATCTGGTTGCTCCATGTAGACTTCATCTGAAATGTAACCATTCAAAAAAGCATTTTTAACATCTAATTGAGACAACTTCCAACCTTTACAAGCAGCAATTGCAATGAGTGTCCTGATGGTTGTCATCTTTGCCACAGGACTATAAGTCTCATCATAGTCCACTCCATATGTCTGTGCATACCCTTTCACAACAAGTCTAGCTTTGTACCTAGACACACTTCCATCTGCAAATCTCTTTGTTTTGTAAACCCACTTACATCCAATAATCTTCTGACTATTAGGTTTAGGAACCAAATCCCATGTTTGATTCTCTATCAATGCATCATACTCCTCTTGCATAGCATCTTCCCAATTCTTCTTCCCTTTGGCTTCTTCATATGTAGAAGGATCTTCATCTGCTTTTACCAAATAAGCATAATCTTTAGTAGTTAAGAATGAAGTGTCATAGCTATACCTTGTAGGTTGCCATTTGTGCCTAGATGATCTCCTAACTTCTGCACTTCTTGAGGTCTCTGGTTCATCACATTCTGGATCAAACCTTGGCCTCTCTTCAACTTCAATCTGCACTTCATTACTCTCACTTTCATCAAGTAATTGAATCTTTGCTTTACCTTTCCTTTGTTCCACTACTTCTTCATCATCTGTATGTACATTATACTTACCTGCATACCAAGTACCTTGCTCATCAAATGTAACATCCTTGGATACAATAAATTGCTTTGTGGATGGACTCCACAACCTGTATCCCATTTGCTTATCATCATAACCAATGAATACATACTTCTCTGCCTTAGGCTCCAACTTATGCCTCAATTGAGATGGCACATATGCATATGCCAAGCATCCGAATATTCTGCAATGATCCAAGGTAGGTTTCTTACCCCACCAAGCTTCATATGGTGTCATACCCTGCAAAGCCTTACAAGGCAATCTATTAACCAAATATGTAGCTGTATTAACAGCCTCAGCCCACAAATAATTTGGGCAATTCTTCTCTTTCATCATGGACCTTGCAAACTCAACAAGAGTCCTATTTCTTCTTTCTGCTACCCCATTTTGTTGAGGAGAGTACCTGCAAGTAACTTCTCTCTTTATACCTGCATTCCACAAATAATCATTGAACTCATTTGAAAAATACTCTCCCCCTCCATCTGACCTTAGTCTCTTCAATTTTTGACCTGTAATCCTTTCTGCATATGCATGATAGTGTTTAAATGTATTAAACACTTCTGACTTTTCCTTAATCACATAAATTGTGATCCACCTGGTAGCATCATCAACATATATGACATAATATCTTGAACCATTTATACTAAAGTCCTTTGAAGGACCCCACACATCTGTATGCACCAATTCAAGTCTTTCTGAGTACATAAATCCATGCTTGGAATAGGATTGCTTATGAGCCTTACCTAATTGACATGCCTCACATCTGTATGTCATGTGTTGACCTGCAATGTTAGGCATTCCAAGCACTGAATCATTGTTAATCATTTCTTTGATACCTCTTTCATTAAAGTGTCCAAGTCTTTTGTGCCAAAGATCCAACTCTGACACCTTTTGCTCTCCATATGTGAACATAGCATGTCCAACATTTCCTTGTACCTTCAATGTGAAAAGCCTTCCTTCTTTCTTTCCTGCAATAACTTGTTTATACCCTTGACTAGGGTCTTCCACATAAACTCCATCATTGGTAAACCTTACCTCATAACCTTTTTCCACAATTTGACCTACACTGATCAAATTCTTTGGAATTGTGGGAACATAAAGTACCTTACTCAGAAGAGTGCTCCCATCCTTAGCTTTGACTGAACCAATTGACTTTACCTTATGCTTTGTATTATCACCTGTCTCCACTGTATGATTAATTGCATTATGATCTAGGTCAGTCATCAAAGCAATATTTCCACTCAAATGATTACTACATCCTGAATCAATATAGAACACTCTCATGTCCTCATGTGAAGTTTCACATGTATTCATAATGAGAGTCGAATCCTCCTTTTGATCTGATGCATAGTTGTAGTAGGTGTTATTATAGGATTGACTTTGGAAGTTTCTTCCACCACCTCTTCCAAAAGAATTCCTACCACCTCTACCTCTGAAGTTTCCTCTCTGAAATCTACCACCTCTTGCTCTTTGATTAAAGTTCTGATAATTACCATTGTTTTGGTTATTGTGCCAACAATCATGAGATAGATGATTGGTCTTACCACATATCCAACAAGCTCTTGCATTCTCTTTGTTGTTTCTGCCTCTTCCTCTACTTCTGCCATTTCCTCTTCCTCTTATGAAGTTTGCTTGGTTTGATGTACCTTCTTCTTCACCTGATTGTTGCTTCCCTTTGTTGGCTTTCTTCTTGTCTTTAGAATACATTGCATGACCTGCACTCTTATCAACATCTCCTTTGATATCATTCTCAAAAGTTAGCATATGACCTAACAATTGATTCAAATCAGGAGTAAAATGATCTAATGAAAGTTCTATAGATAAAATGAAAGGCTTCCACTTCTCATCTCCTCTTAGCCCTGTGAGTATTTGTCTTACCAATTTGTCTTCTTCAATATCTTCATCCACTGCACCTAAAGAATCTGCAATGTCCTTCATCTTTGTCACATAATCAGAAATTGATTGTGAGGCCTTCTTCTTGAAGGTAGTAAACTCTGCCCATAGTGAAGCCTTCCTTGATTTGGTTGTATTTTGGAAATGCTCTTCCAAAGCATTCCAAATGTCACAAGCACTTTCAAGTCCTCTAATGTGAGGAAGCAAATAGTCATTGACTGCCATGTAGATGATGCTTCTTGCTTGAGCATCCTTCTTCATCCAATTCTTCAAATCTGCAAGCTCCTCCCTAGTTGGAACACTAGGATCTCTGAATTCTGGCTTTTCTTCATCTCCTGTGATATATCCTATCAAATCTTTGCTCATAAGGTGAGCTTCCATCCTCATAGACCATGCAGGATAGTTCTCTCTATCCAACTTTTCAATTTGGAGACTATCTCCCATCTTTACTTCACCTGTAGCTTCAAATCTTAAACCTTTACAAATAATAAATGTACCTTTACTTCGAATGTTGCTCCTTCTGATCCTTTTGATGCTCTTTGTATGTCTTCCTTTGATCTTTCTTCAACCTTTACCCTTCTGCACCTTCAAAATGTAAAGTTTTGTATTTCTGCAATAGTCGGAGTCTTCTTCACTTCAATTTTGACACAACCTGCTCTGATACCACTGATGGAGAGTGTTAATCTCCAAAAGAACAAGTTGACCTTGAATTTAGATCACCTCTATATCAAGATCAACTTTAGACTCCACCTAATTTAGAGAATCTTCACCAAATTATCAGAAAAATTGAAAGTTCTGAAAAATCAACTTCTCAGAAAAGTCTGCTGCAGATTAGTCACTCATTGACTAATCAATCCTGTAAAGTTTTTGATAAAACTTTGCACAACACTTTGCCTTAAGGTTGCGCAACTCTGCCAAGTTAAATCTCTCAAAAAGATTAAGTACACACTGAGAAATGTGTGAAACACTTTACCTATGTCTGAAAGTGCTTCTCTGCAATGGCGACTTTGACACCTGCAACTTCTTAGCACTGGTTCTCCCAACTCTGAACCCGTTTGATCAAGATCTTCTAGCCATAGATGGCTTACCTTCCAACTTAGATTTTGAGCCCTCACTTGTGTAAAACTTTACACTGTAGACTGAGCAATGATCATTTCATTGAAGATGAAATGTGCGCCAGATTTCTCGACTGTTAGAACATTCTTACATATGAATGTTCCTAATCAAAATTCTCACATCCTGATTACAATTAACCTCTCAAATTCTAGCCATAGATAGATTAGCTATGGACTTAGATACGTGCAAAAAGATTTCTCAAAAGATTAAGCACAGAAGGAGCAGACAGCAAAATATCGGGCGCAAAAATTCTCGATTTCTCAGAAAATTTACATCTAAGTGAGGATGGACAATTCACTCACTCTTCATGTGTCTAATGACACTAATTTCTCTCTCCCTATTCTCAAATCTTCTACTGCTTTACTTGCCCGACATTTTCAAACATATTTATAGATGAATATATACAAGTGTATGACTTAAACAAGGGTATAAGTCAGCTAATGTACATATGTGTACATATCTTTGAGTTTTCTGAAAATGTCCTTCCTTCAACCATCTGACTTTGTTTTCTTCTTGACTCCTTGACTTCATTTCTCCATAATCCTTCAATTGATGATTGTCATGCACCAACAATAGATAGATAGATAGATAGATAGATAGATAGATAAATATGTAGATAGATAGATAGATAGATAGATAAATAGATAGATAGATAGAGAGAGAGAGATAGATAGATAGACAGATAGATAGATAGACAAATAGATAGATAAATAGATAGATAGATAGATAGATAGATAGATAGATAGATAGATAGATAGATAGATAGATAGATAGATAGATAGATAGATAGATAGATAGATAGATAGATAGATAGATAGATAGATAGATAGATAGATAGATAGATAGATAGATAGATAGATAGATAGATAGATAGATAGATAGATAGATAGATAGATAGATACATAGATACATAGATAGATAGATAGATAGATAGATAGATATATAGATAGATAGATAGATAGATACATAGATACATAGATAGATAGATAGATAGATAGATAGATAGATAGATAGATAGATAGATAGATAGATAGATAGATAGATATATAGGCAGATAGATAGATAGATAGATAGATAGATAGATAGATAGATAGATAGATAGATAGATAGATAGATAGATAGATAGATAGATAGATAGATAGATAGATAGGTAGGTAGATAGGTAGATGGATAGATTGTTTGTTGTTACCCTTTGGAGTTGTCCTCTCCAATCATTTTAGCATAAAGAATCAACAATACATCTTATATTTGTCAATCTTGGAAGTATACAAGAGACCACAGCCCCTTCTAGATGATAGAATCCAAAAAATAAGAGAAAACTGGCTGGATTTTTTAGAAATAATGAAGATGAAGAGGAATTTTTAGGGTTTTGATTATCTTGAGCAATACTACATCATTTCCAATGATCTTGGTGTCTAAAGTGTGTTAGTTTCTCAGCAGAACACAATCATGAAGTCAAATCTCAAAAATGATACCTGTAACCTTCAGACGAGACAATCGCGATTCTGTGAAAATTGACAATTTTCATCTCCAGCACTATTCTTCAGCAGTTTCTCACTCAACACATCATGAATCAACTCTCTTCATACACATTCATCAGAAATACACAATAGAAGCTTGCAAATTCCATGGTGTAGCTCAGTGATGAGTAGCACCTCCTTTAATGTCAATCCGGGAAGACGTGAGGATGGTATGAAGACCTCGAGCAAGTGAAGGCACAAGTGCGTGAGTGAGAAGCACACTAACATGCACACACATACACACACACGCGCACACACGGTAAGACAAAGAGTGAGAAGCAATGGAGTTCTTAGATTACTTTCAAAAAGCTCTTACAGGTTCAAATCAATTACAAGTTAGCCTCAAAATGAGCTCTCTAGCTCTATTTATAGTTTTTGACTAGGTTTTGTCCGTGTCCAGACCTAGTGTCCGGCCTAGTTAAAAATTAGGTTCTCTACCCTATTTGGAGGTTCAAACGAAGTCTAAAAAATGTGAAAACTGAGAGGTAGGTACTTCTAAAGCTCCTCAAGCTGAAGGACTCCTTGGCTTGCACAAAATGGAGCTACAAAAATATGAAATGGTATTTACAATGGTTTTTAGTGATGAAAATCACTATTTTTGTAGGGGTTTCTATTAACATTTTGACATACATTTCCTGGAGCTCCCTACTTGCTCCTTCTCCTTGTGTGTCCACCTCTTTTATATGCGTTAGTGTCCTAAAAAAAATATTGGCCTACTTGCCAGATCATCGTTGACTGCTTTGTCTGCTTGTACTTTCTCTTCTCTCTGACTCCCTTCGTAAGCTTCCTTGCCTTGTGAGTCCTTCAGTTCCAACACCCCCGTCCTTCAGTTCCAACACCCCCCCCTCTCTCGCGTCTGTCATCCCTGACAGACCCTTGTTGGGTGGGTCGTTGGATGTAGTACTCAACAACGTCTTGTGCTAAGTGATGTTCTGCAATCCGCAACCCTTTGGCCAAGTCCGTGAATAGAGCATCCCAATCTACCGGCCCGGGAACCTCTGGATGTGGTATACGTAATTTTTCTGAATGGAGAGCTTGTTCCACCGCAAACAACTGCAATAAAGGTGATGGTCTAGGAATGAATATCTCTGAATGATATTCCTAGAATCCCGTGACAAACATTTCTTCAAACGTCTGTTTGAAGCAGGCTGGTAGATACTTGATACGCGCGTGCCATGCATATACAACATTAATAGATGGTGTTGCGCTCATGTCGTAGACAAGGTCCTGATTACCTTCATTAAATCCAAGAGCTGACAGATGAGGTTCCTTGACATTCTTGAAAGTCCTGAAGGTGACCAACATGAGTTCAAAAATTTTAAGGCACATTTGGGCCATGACATCTAGTACATTTTTAAACCGGACCCCCCAGTGCCGAATCGTTGAAATCATATATCCTATGGTAGGTGGGCCTTTAGGTGGTGCTAAGTAGACATAATTGAGCCATTTCTCGCATCCTTTGGTTGTCAGCACAGTTTTTGTGTATTCCGGCCACGACCTTCTTCAAAATACAGGGCAGTAGCATGGGTTGTATTTGATTGCTCAAGCAAGGAGTATCATTTACATGGCTGTAAATGATTATCTTTTACCTCACATCAGAGGTTTGGAAAGTGCTACAGATGTTTGGAATGCCTTGGAAGAGCATTTCCAAAATACAACTAAGTCAAGGAAGTCCTCACTATGGGCTGAGTTCACAACCTTCAAGAAGAAGAGCTCACAATCAATTTCTGATTATGTGGCAAGGATGAAGGATATTGCAGATAGCTTGGGAGCAGTGGATGAAGACATTGAAGAGGAAAAGTTGGTAAGACAAATACTTACAGGTCTGAGAGGAGATGAGAAGTGGAAGCCTTTCATATTGTCCATTGAGTTGTCACTTGATCATTTTACTCCTGATCTTAATCAATTGCTAGGACACATGCTAACCTTTGAGTAGGATCTTAAAGGAGACAATGATAGAAGTACAAGTCAAGCTATGTACTCCAAGGACAAGAAAAAGAATGGCAAGGGAAAGCAATCGAATGATGATGAAGGGAATTCAAATCAAGCTAACTTCACAAAAGGAAAGATGAACTTCAGAGGTAAAGGAAGAGGAGGTAAGAACAAAGATAATGCTAAAGCTTGTTGGATTTGTGGCAGAACTAATCATTTGGCAAATGATTGTTGGTATAACAATCAAAATGGTGGAAACAATAATCAGAATTATAATCAAAGAGGTAGAGGAGGCAGAAACCAAAGAGGTAACTTTAGAGGAAGAGGTGGTAGGACATCATATGGTAGAGGAGGTGGAAGAAACTTCCAATCTCAGTCCTACAACAACAATTATTATAATTATGCATCAGATCAGAAGGATGACATGACTCTTATCTTGAATGCAACTCATGAATCAATGGGAGAAGATCAAAGAGTGTTTTATATTGACTCAGGGTGTAGCAACCATCTGAGTGGGAATCTATCCTTGATGACTGATATGGAAGCAAGGGTGAATGGACATACAGTTCAAACAGGTGACAATACCAAACATAAAGTGGAGAGCATTGGATCAGTAAAGACAAAGAGTGGAAGTACACTTCTGAGCAAGGTACTTTATGTTCCTACTATTCCTAAAAATCTGATAAGTGTAGGGCAAATTGTGGAGAAAGGATATGAGGTAAGATTCACAAATGATGGTGTTTATGTACAAGATCCAAATAAGGGATATAAAAACATAATTGCAGGTAAAAAGGAAGGAAGATTGTTCACTCTCAAAGTCCAAGGTAATGTGGGACATGCATTATTTACCTATGGAAGTCAAAAGGTATCTGAATTAGACCTATGGCATAAAAGGCTAGGTCATTTCAATGAGAGAGCTATAAAGGAAATGTCAAAGAATCAGGTGGTGCTTGGATTGCCAAATATTGAAGGGCAACATATGGTGTACAAGTGTGAAGCTTGTCAATTAGGTAAAGCACATAAAGGTAAGCATTCAAATATGCTTGAATTGGTTCATACAGATGTATGGGGTCCCTCAAAGGACTATAGCATAAATGGATCCAGATATTATGTGTTGTTTGTTGATGATGCAACCAGGTGGATTACTTTGTATGTAATCAAGGATAAATCAGAAGTTTTCAAGACATTCAAACACTTTCATGCCTATGCAGAAAGGATCACAGGGCAAAAGCTTAAGAGGTTAAGGTCAGATGGAGGGGGAGAGTATTTCTCTAAAGAGTTTGATGATTATTTGTGGAATGCAGGTATAAAAAGAGAAGTAACTTGCAGGTACTCTCCTCAACAGAATGGAGTAGCAGAAAGGAGGAATAGGACTCTTGTAGAATTTGCAAGAGCTATGATGAAGGAAAAGAATTGTCCAAATTACTTATGGGCAGAAGCCATTAACACTGCAACATACCTTGTGAACAGGTTGCCTTGTAAAGCATTGGATGGAGGAACCCCTTATGAAGCATGGTGGGGTAAGAAACCTACCCTTGATCATTGTAAGGTATTTGGATGTATTGCATATGCTTATGTTCCTTCACAATTAAGACATAAGCTAGAACCAAAAGCAGAGAAGTATGTGTTTATTGGATATGATGATAGACAGATGGGTTACAGGTTGTGGAGTCCATCCACAAAGCAGTTTCTTGTTACTAAAGATGTGACATTTGATGAGCAAAATACATGGTATACAGGATCACCAAATGATTATACAGGTGTTGAAGAAATACAAAGGAAAGGAAAGGCAAAAGTAAAAGTGTGTGAAGAAGTTGTTGATGAAGTTGACTCTAGAAGTAGATTGCAGGATCATGTAGAAGAAGGGCCAAGATTTGATCCAGAGTCAAATGAGGCTGAAACTTCGAGAAGTGCAGAAATCAGAAGATCTACAAGGGAAAGGAAAGAACCTATAAGGTATAGTTATGATACATCTTTCCTAACAACAAAAGATTATGCTTACATTGTGAAGACAGAAGAAGATCCAACCACTTATGAAGAAGCCAAAGGTAAACAGAATTGGGAGAAGGCAATGCAAGAAGAGTATGATGCTCTACTTGAAAATGAAACTTGGGAATTAGTACCAAGACCAAAGAATCAGAAAGTCATTGGATGTAAGTGGGTATATAAAACAAAGAGGTTTGCAGATGGTAAGGTGTCTAGATACAAGGCTAGACTTGTGGTCAAAGGTTATGCCCAAACTTATGGGGTAGATTATGATGAAACCTTTAGTCCTGTTGCTAAGATGTCTACAATTAGGACATTGATTGCTATTGCTGCTTGTAAGGGATGGAAATTATCACAATTGGATGTGAAAAATGCATTTTTAAATGGATACATTGCAGATGAAGTATACATGGAGCAACCAGAAGGCTTCATGGAATCAATTGGATCAGATTATGTGTGTAAGCTCAAGAGAGCCTTATATGGGTTGAAGCAAGCCCCAAGAGCTTGGAATTACAGATTGGTCAAGTTCTTGAATGAATGTGGATTTCAAGCATCTAAGGCAGATAGTAGCTTGCTAGTGAAGGCAAGTGAAAATGGATACATTTATATGTGCATTTATGTTGATGATATTATTGTTACAGGAACAGATGCTCAAGGAATCAATGAACTCAAAAAGCAAATAGAGAAGGAGTTTAAGATAAGTGATTTGGGAAACTTATCTTATTTTCTAGGAATGCAGATTGTGTATACTCAACATGGAGTATATGTTTCACAAGAGAGATATTTGAAGAATCTTCTAGTCAAGTTTAATATGGAGGATTGCAAGACCTCAACTACACCATTGGAGGTAAATCATAAATTAAGCAGGTATGGAGGTGAAGAATTCAATGATATGAAGAAATATCAGAGTTTGGTAGGTAGTTTAATCTATGCTACCTTGACAAGACCAGATTTATCATATGCAGTAGGTGTGTTGTCACAATTTATGCATTGTCCAAAGAAGACTCATTGGATTGCAGCCCAAAGGGTACTCAGATATATCAAGGGAACCCTAAGTGAAGGTTTGTACTATGGTTTCACTTCTGACACAAGAATCAAAGTGTTTAGTGATGCAGATTGGGCAGGTGACTCAGATGATAGAAGGTCTACTCATGGATATCTCTGTTATATTGGAGATAAACTAGTTTCTTGGTGTTCAAGGAAGCAACATACAGTTGCTTTATCATCCACAGAAGCTGAGTATAAGGGAATGGTAGAAGCTGCAAAAGAAGTGATATGGTTGAAGACCTTGATGAAAAGTTTTGAGACTGATCATAGTACTCCAATAATTTTTGGAGAGAATATGAGTTCTTTGTATTTGGCAGCTAATCCTGTTTTTCATGCCAGGACTAAGCATATAGAGATTCAGTATCATTTCTTGAGGGAAAAGGTACTAGATAAAGAGATTGAAGTGATGTACACTCCAACAAAAGAACAAGTGGCAGATATGATGACAAAGAGCTTGGATGGACCTAAGCTACAGAGATTCAAGGAGATGGCAGGAGTGAAGAAGAATGGAATAATCACAATTAGTGATTGAGGGGGAGCTGTTGGAACAAGCCAATCACAAATTGGTGATTATAGAGATTTTGAAGAAGACTTATGGTCAGAATGAAGTGAAGGAAGACACTTATGAAAATGAAGAAGATTTCAGGGTGATGTCTTGTACACATATGTACATATAAGTGAAGAATCTTGTAAATTGAGTATAGTAAACCTTTAGGATGATAAAGAGCAATGTCATAGATACGAGATGAGTCAAAGGTCATGTATATATAAGTTAATGAGGACAAGAAATATGTAAGAGAGTCATTTGTAGATGACAAACTTCAGAAAGATGTGTAGAGAGTTTTTTCCCAGAAAATAGCGACGGGTTTTTCTCTGAGTGCTCTCTGTCTGATCACGTGGATCAGAAATCCTTTTGTACACATCTAATTGAGAAGCTAATGAAACTATGTCTAGAGTTTCAGAATCTAATTCCTCTCCTACTGTGAGAATGATCAATAGGAACATTCATATGTGAACTTTGGAAACTGAAGTCTGAGAGTAGCGCACTTTTCCGTCTAAGTATTTTGATCAGATCTGAGTGTATACTATAAAGTTTTTGATGAGTGAGCACTTAAAATTTAAGTTAGAAGATAAGGAAGCTATGGCTAAAAGCATTTAGCAAAACGGGTTTCAGATTGGGAGAAATCAACTTAAGAAGTTGACTATGTCGAAGGCGCAACTTCTGAGAGACATTTTCTGACATGTCTTTGATCTTAATGATCAAATTAAACTTTTGGTGATTAGTTTTGAGAACTAATGATTGACATGATTGCGCAAAGGTATTGCGAATACTTGTGCATCATTTACTTGAAGAAATTTGAAACTTTATGCAGGTAATGAAGTGGATTTCTGAAGCAGATTTTCTGAAGTAGACACTTCTTCACTCAGAGAAGTGTTGATTGAAGTTTTGGTAAAGAAGAACATTGTTTGTGTAAAGTTTGGTTTATAACTGACATAGAAGTGTTCTTAAGTCAGTATAGATCAAACCTTTGGAGATTAAGAGGTCTCCAACAGTATTAAGAAGTCCAACGGTAGCACTACATTTTGGCCAAATACCATCTGAAAGGGGGTGGCTTGGAGTACCGTTTTGTAGGCGACTCGATATGCCCAAACAGCATGGTGTAGCTGTTTGTCCCAATCAGAGCGTTTATTATTCACTAATTTGGTCAACACAATGCACAAAATCTTGTTTGTGCTTTCGGCTTGCCCATTAGCTTGTGGGTGGTAGGGGGCAGACTTCTTATGAACTACCAAGAATTCTTGGAGCAGATTTTCAATAACCTCATTCAAGAAGTGGGTCCCTCTATCACTTACTAGCTCTATAGGTAGCCCGTATCTTGTGAACACATTCTCAAATAGGAACTTAGCAGTCGTCTGAGCATCATTCTTTGTCGTAGCTTTTACCTCTACCCACTTTGTTAGATAGTCTGTCGCAACAATGATGTATTCAGCATGTGAACCCTTGGCTGGGGGATTAATAGGACCTACAAAGTCTATTCCCCACTTAGAGAATGCACGTCCACCCATCATGGGTTTCAGTGGCATCTCATCTTTGCGTATAGGATACTGAGTTCTCTGACAAACATCACACCGTTTCACATAGGTATGTGCATCCATGTGAAGAGTCGGCCACCAAAAGCCCGCAAATAGTATTGCCTTGATCACCCGATTTGGTCCAAAGTGTCCTCTTGCTACACCTTGGTGAGCAGTTTCCAAGATCTTTAGATATTCACTCTCATGGACACATAGTCTCAAGTAACCATCTTTACCATGCTTGTATAAATTATCACCAATGAGTGAGTAATCTAGGGCTTCTTGTTCTAGACTTCTTTGTCTAGTCAGGGTCATGTCTTGAGGGAATGTTTTCGTCCTCAGGAAGGATACTAGTGGTTCACTCCAATCTGGCACTATGGACACTTGATAAAGAGTGGCATGTTCCACAGGTGGTTTAGTGCAACAGATTGGGCATTCCTTGCACAACTTTTGGACATCAGCTTCCATCGTCGGCCAATGCACTCCGAGTCTCCTCAGTGTCTGTAGGGTTCGTTGCTTTGAGTAGTGTTGCTCTAACGCACCTACATGTGCTAATTGCAACCATTTAGCGTACTCATCCTCTTCCACACAACAAGCCAAGATCCCTTGATCTGTGTGCTTGTACATACTACCTGCCATGATGTGATACTTTTGGGCTTTTATTACCTCTCTATCCTGTGTGTTTATTACTGGGTGGTTAGGCCCGTATGTCAATACTGGCACTAATGGCTTAGCCCACTATGGCACCACTTCCAAATTAAACAAGTAAGCATCAGGAAGGTCATCTGACACTCCTTGTGGGGCTTCTCTAGATGTGAGCCTAGAGAGATGGTCTGCTCTCAAATGAGTCTTCCCTTTCCTTACCACAACCTCGAAATCATATTCCATTAGCAAGAGAAACCATCTTACTAATCTTCTTGTATTGCATGGCTTGTTTACGAGATATAGCAGTGCCTGATGGTCAGTAAAAAATTTAAACTTATTTGCAAGCAAATAATGTCTAAACTTTTTAACTGCATATACCATGCCTAATCCTTCTCTCTCCGTAGTGGTATAATTTCGTTCAGTTGCATTCGACTGTCTGCTAGCATAGGCAATTGGAAGATCCATATTACCTTCACCGGTAGGCTGCACGAGTACACACCCAATAGCATAATTGGATGCATCAACATGAACATGGAAAGGCTGATTCCAATCTGGTGTGGTCAAGATCGGTGCTGAACATAATCGCCGTTTAAGCTCATTGAAAGAATTCTCACATTCATTAGTCCACTCAAAGTTAGTCAAGAGTCCATACAGAGGCTTTGCTATGATGGCATACATGTGTATAAACCGTCGGTAATAACCACAATGCCCCATGAAAGCCTGTACTTCCTTGACATTCTTTGGCCTAGGTAGCTCCGCTATGGCTCTCACTTTCTCTTCATCAGTGGATATGCCATTCTTTGACACTATGTGTCCTAGAATCTTGCCTTGCCTGACCATAAAAACGCACTTTTCTGGGTTCAGGCAGACTTGATATTCTCTACATTTGTCAAAGATTTGTCTGAGTTCAGGAATATGGGTTTGTCTAATGTTGGAATGAGCACAGAGATCATCAACATAGACTTCTAAGTTCTTCCTCAGGAACTCTTTAAATACATGACACATCAGCTTCTGGAAGGTAGCTGGTGCATTGGTAAGCCCAAATGGCATTACTCTAAAGGCAAAAATGCCCCATTCAGTGGCAAAAGCCGTCTTGTGCTGATCTTCTGGAGCTATGGCTACTTGATTGTATCCTGAAAATCCATCAAGGAAGTTGTACACTTCCTTTCCTGCTACTCTTTCTAAGAGATGTTCTGTGATAGGAAGCGGATAGTTATCTCGAATTGTGGCTGCATTGACCTTCTTCAAGTTAATGCATACACGCAGCTTCCCATTTTTCTTGGGCACCACTACGATGGGGGATACCCACTCAGTGTGCTCAATTTCATAGATGAATCCAGCTTCAACCAATCTATCTATCTCCTCTTTGATCTTAGCAGCATAATTATCATTATATGTGTATGGCTTTTGCTTAGAAGGTTTGGCATCTGAGGTCATGGGGATAATGTGTGAGCATATGTCAGGGTCCACACCTTTCAAATCCTTGTAACTCCAAGTGAATACATCTCTATATTCTCTTAGCAAGGCTATCAATTCGTGCTCTTCGTCTTCCGTCAGGTCATGGCCTATGTACGTGCATCTCTCTTCTCCTTCTTCCATGGCTACCACTATTTTCTTGGTGGTTTCTTTGTTATCATAGGCCTCCCTTGATTGCACCTCTCGTTTAGGCATTCTGATCATGACTCTCCTGTCATCTATCTCATACTTCTTAAAATTTTCCGGGACCTCAAATAAAGATTCTTCCTCTTCTGGTGTGACTTCTCTCTTCTTTTTTTTCTTTCCTTCTTCCTTCGGGGTCACATGTGTGGCTAGCCTTACATCATTTGTAAGCTCTCCATGCATCTGGGGTTGAAATTCTACTTCATAGAAGTTCTCTTCATCTGATGCAAAAGGTGGGTCCATAATGATTGACTCTAGATCGGAGTCACTTGCATCCTCAAATGCATCAGGGCTAGGTTCACACTCTTCTAACACTGCCTCTCCCATGATTGGCTCTATGGAGAAGATTGAAATGTCATAGCCATCTTCATCATAGTGAGGTGTCCATTGTTCTTCATTGATGGCTACATCCATTGTTGCTAGGATCTCTGCCCAGCCGTGAGGTTCAAATTCTTTGTCAGGAAAGACTACAGGTGCATAGGCTAGGTCTTGAGTTGATCTATGTGTTTCTTTTGCACCCATCTCTTTGGCTTCTTCTCTCTTCTCTTCTTCTACTGCTACTTTGCACCTCCATAAGTGGGTGTCTTCATGCATCCATGAGGATCCTGATCCTATGGAATGCACCAATTCCGTATCATCTTTGGCTCTATGGAGGGGATTCCATTGGATCGGAGGGACATCTCTATGAGAGTAATCTTTGAGATTCACTTTGGTCGTAACACCCAAGTTTTGCAGGTACAAGGAGTTGGTTCCCCAGTCCTGTACCACTTGCAACTGTCGCATAAAGGGTCGTCCCAAGATCTTTCATAGGCATGATTTTTGCTAAAATCACATATAGCAAATGTATGCTCAAACTCAACACCACATGTGGTGAGAGTTATTCCTTCTAACATCCCTAAGGGTCTCTCTATGTGACCATCGGCCATTTGCAATTTCATCCTAGTGGGCCTGAGTGCTGGCTTGCCCCAACGCCTCCATAGGGAAGTGGTAGCAATCGCAACTCCTGCACCTGAGTCTAAAATGGCTTTGGTGGTGTATCCTTGATGGGTGATAGGAAGATATGTGTTTCCCTCTTCGCCCTCACTCATGTCTCCTATTTTGTCCAAGGGCATTTCTGGCACTGTTCTCTGGGATCCTGCCTGGGAACGAGGTTTTGCTATCTCTGGTACTTGTTTGGCTACATGTTTCCATAGCTCTGGCCTTACTTTGAGTAGTTCTTCTAAGGTGAGGTTGCACTGTACTTTAATGTTTTTCACTACCTCTGTGTTCCTAGGTATGATTAAATCTTCGTTTCTTATCATGACTGTGGGTGCTCTCATACAAGTAGACTTAGCTCCCCATGGTCCTGTGAAGTGGGGTAATTCTTGTAGAGAGTTAGACTCAAAGTCTAATCTTTCCTGAGATTGGGTACTCTCCTGCTCCTCATAAATGGATGGGATGTCTTGTGGGAATTGGTCATGTGCATCATCCACAAGTTCAATGGGAGGAGGGACTTCACTTTCTTTAGCCCATTTGTCTTCTTGAATCTCTCGTAGGAATTTGGTGTGAACCGATTCATGGAAGATGATGTGTCTGGCTCCGTAGAGTTAGGCACATAGGCTTCCTGGGCAGGAAGACCTGCCCTTTCACTTGCCTTGTCCTTGTGTTGAGAGGCGGGTTCCTTTTTTGATTGTGCAATTAGCCTCTCTATTCTTTCTAACAGTCCTTCAAAGTGCAGCTGCATCTTGGCTGAGCTAGGTATGTTAAAAAGGCGGCTGGCTTCAAACATGGTTTGAGCCAACTCCACCATCTTAGCACAAATTTTAGTTCGTTCAAGCTCTAATTCTGCTCTAGGGTAGCACTTTCCATGATCAGTTACGTTTGGCCCATCTTGGATTCTGGCCTGATATGCTTTAAGCATCATGTTTAGGTCCTCAGGAGTGGAACCTGCTAGGACTGATCCTACTCTAGGGGGTGGTGGGATTAGGTGAGGCGGGTTGGAAGGTGGCGGGTCGGATGGAGTTGGGAATGGTGGAGGTGGGGTAGTGTGAGAGGGAGTTTGAGATGTGAGTTCGGTTATCCTGGCTCTCATTTCTCTTAGGCTTTCCTAAAGTTCACTCATTTTCTTTGCCCATTGTCTTTTCATTCTTTCACGACTATCTCTCCAAGCTCTAGTCCTCTTCTTGGTTGTACTCTCCGTTTCACTAACATCTGGGCTCTTTTCCTGGCCTATGTCTGGGTTCTGCTGTAAGGCTTGGGCTCTAGTGACCACTTGTATTGGTGCAGTGGACGTTACACTTCATGTGGAGGCTACAACTAACCCTACGAGATTGATAGGAGTGATCTTCGGCATATTATTAGGATTCTTAGGGCAGTCTTGTAAGAGATGCTCCTTTCCACACTCCTGGCAATAGCCCTGGATCGTCACAGACTGAGATTGTGTAGGTGGAGGCAGGGGACAATCACGAACGAGATGATCTCCCTGACATCTGTAGCATGGTCCTCTAGGAAACGGGGGTCTTACTTGCCTAGGTTGAGGTCTAGAGTTGGGATTTGCGTACATGACATTAGCATACTCTGACTCCCAATTAGGTTCACTCGGTTCCTCACTGTAGTAGGACTCACCATGTTCAGGAGACTGCATGTAGTAAGCATGGGGACTATCGACATGTGTAGAATCAAAGCTATGGTCACTGGGATCACTTTCTGAAATTAATGGTGTTACTGGGACTATAGCTCTATTCAGGTTTTCTTCTGCAGCAGCATACTTTACTGGAATCACATTAGTAGGAGCAGGTGGTTGTTGTGCTAGCACTGGCTGGGGTCTTAGTTGGGCCTGATATTGTGGTTGGTAATTTTGTTGAGGCCTAGTATACTGTTGTGGTGGGTATTGACTCTGGTATCTGCCTTGTTGAGGGTATGGCTGAGGGTAGGTTTGCCTAACCGCTTGCTTATTGTATGGGCAGTCTTGTGATGAGTGATTTGTGTATCTTCACTCTATGGTGCAATACTGGCTACTAGGATTTACTTGGGGTTGAGCCATAGTGGGACATACATTTGCCATATGGTCACCCCCACAAGTATAGCATCTTTTCACTGGGGTAAATCTTGGGATTTGTTTGCTTGTGACACCTAGTTTCTGAGCTACCTTCTCTGCTAATTCCTCAATAGATGTGGATTGAGTGGAAGAGAGACTAGAAGCACCATCTGAGTCTTTGTAGATTTTGGAGAGCTCTAGTTCTTCCCCTAGGTTATCCTCAATGTCAATGCACATGCATACACACTCTTCTATGGTCCTAGGGTCCTTCAAGTACACATATGATCTCAATTTGGTACTTAGAAATCCATCCAAGAATAAAGCCACTTGCTTAGCTGGTGTGGGTAACTCAGGGACAGGGCATCTCTCTAAGTATTGCCTAAATCTTCTTCCAGCAAGTCTCACGGTTTCTTGAGGGGTTTGCTTGAAGCTGTGAATCAACGAGGAAGTGTTATGTCTTATGCCACTTTTAGAGAATTCGATAATGAATGCCTCTAGAAGTTGTTCTATGCTCCTGAATTGCCTCTCATTTAGTGGCTGAAACCATGTCAGGGCAGTGTTCCTAAGGGTTAGACCAAAGGCATTGTACTGCGTGAACAGATCTTCAACTTGTTCAGCTCTCAAGACTTGCCTAAACTCAGCCACATGATCGTATGGATCTCCAGTGCCATCAAAGTAGTTCTTCATGGACTTAACTAGCTGAGTCGGTCTCAAAGTCCTTGTGTGCTCTCTAGGTCTTGGTAGAGGGAACTCATCCGCATTTCTTTGATTCCTGGAAGCTCTAAGTACCTCAGGTTCTACTCTATTTGTTTCCATCCTCGTTCTTTCTCTGCCCCCTGGGTTGGCAAAGCTTACTTCT
>CM035436.1:78471342-78476342 GCA_020310875.1 Ceratopteris richardii | reverse complement strand
TTTGATCATTTCTCAGTGCATACTTTAAAGTTTTGCATGAGTGAGGGCTTAATCTTTAAGTTAGAAGATAAGCTACTCATAACCAGAAGCATTTGCTTAAACGGGTTCTATTCAAAGAGAACCAAGTCTTAGAAGTTACAGGTGTGAAGTCGACTGTTCAGAATAACAGTTTCAGACAAAAGTAACCTGTGAAGATTAATTTAAAGAAAACGTGCAGCGGAATGTTTGTGTTGTGAAGTTTTGACTTACTCTTGGTATAGAGGTGCTCTAATCACAAGAGTAGGTTATTCTGAAGGAGATTAACACTCTCCGACAGTGGTATCAGAGCAGAAGTGATATCACAACAGTGGTATCAGAGCCAGGAGACACCAAAATCAAAGAAAGGAGGTTCCCGACTGCTGCGGTTACAAAGAATTCAACAACCGAAGAACTAAAAGGTGAAAGCTTGAAGGCGAAACCTGAAGAAGAGATCATACGACATCAAGAAAGACAAACGGAGTCCAATTTGAAGTAAAGGTACATATATTATTCATAAAGGTTGAAGATTTAAATACACAGGAAGACACAAGATGGGAGATTCTCTACAGATAGAGAAACTGGATAGGGAAAACTATCCTGCGTGGTCAATGAGGATGGATGCTCATCTTATGAGCAAAGATTTGATAGCTTATATCACAGGAGAAGAAGAAAAGCCACAGTTCAAAGATCCTAGTGTTCCGACTAGGGAAGAGTTAGCAGATCTGAAAAACTGGATGAAGAAAGATGCGCAAGCTAGAAGCATTATCTATATGGCAGTAAATGATTACTTGCTACCTCATATTCGAGGTCTTGAAAGTGCAACGGACATTTGGAATGCTTTGGAGGAGCATTTCCAGAATACTACTAAGTCAAGAAAGGCATCCTTATGGGCAGAGTTTACAACCTTCAAGAAGAAGGCTTCTCAGTCCGTTTCAGACTATGTGACAAGAATGAAAGACATTGCAGATGCATTAGGTGCGGTTGATGAAGATATCGAAGAGGATAAATTGGTAAGGCAAATTCTTACAGGCTTAAGAGGTGATGACAAATGGAAGCCGTTTATTTTGTCTACAGAATTATCCCTTGATCATTTCACTCCAGATTTAAATCAGTTGTTAGGTCATATGCTAACATTTGAGAATGATGTTAAAGGAGATGGTGACAAGAGTGCAGGTCACGCAATGTACTCGAAAGATAAAAAGAAGAATAGCAAAGGAAAACAACAAGCAAATGAAGATGAAGGAACAACTAGCCAAGCCAACTTCCTAAGAGGAAGAGGAGGTGGCAAAGGTAGAGGAAAAGGCAGAAACAACAAAGATGGAGGCAAAGCCTGCTGGATTTGTGGTAAGACAAATCATTTAGCTAATGATTGTTGGCACAATACTCAAAGTAACAATGGATATAGTCAAAGTTACAATGCAAGAGGAAGAGGTGGCAGAAATCAAAGAGGAAATTTCAGAGGCAGAGGTGGTAGGAGTTACTTTGGAAGAAATGCAGGTAGAGGTTTACAAAGTCAACAATATAACAATACCTACTACAATTATGCTTCAGAACAGAAGGAGGATTCAACGATGATATTGAATGCTACTTGTGAAAGTCAGAATGAAGATCAAAGAGTCTTCTACATTGACTCAGGATGTAGTAATCACCTGAGTGGAAATATATCATTGATGACTGATTTGGAGAATAAAGTTTCTAATCATGTTGTTCAAACAGGTGACAACACAAAGCATAAAGTGCAGTCGATTGGATCAGTGAAAGCCAAAGACGGCAGTACCTTATTGGGTAAGGTTCTGTATGTTCCTACAATTCCTAAGAATTTGATAAGTGTAGGACAAATTGTTGAAAAAGGATATGAAGTAAGATTCACTAATGAAGGAGTATACGTGGAAGATCCCAGTCAGGGATATAAACAGATTGTTTCAGGAAAAAAAGAAGGAAGACTGTTTACGCTGAAGATTCAAGGTAACATTGGTCAGGCCATGTTTACATATGAAGGACAGAAAATTTCTGAGTTAGATCTTTGGCACAAAAGACTTGGACATTTCAATGAAAGAGGTATTAAAGATATGGTCAACAATGGTTCAGTGCTTGGATTGCCTAATGTTGCAGGTCAACATATGACATACAAATGTGAGGCATGTAAGTTTGGTAAGGCTCATAAGAATTCTTATACCAAGCATGGTTTTATGCACTCAGAGAAGCTTGAGTTGGTACACACAGATGTGTGGGGACCATCAAAGGATTTCAGTATAAGTGGATCAAGATATTATGTGATTTATGTTGATGATGCTACCAGATGGATCACTATCTATGTGATCAAGGATAAGTCAGAAGTATTCAATACATTCAGACATTATCATGTGTATGCAGAAAGAACCACAGGTCATAGACTGAAGAGACTAAGATCAGATGGAGGGGGAGAGTATTTTTCCAATGAGTTCAGTGACTACTTATGGAATGCAGGTATAAAAAGGGAAATTACTTGCAGATATTCTCCTCAACAAAATGGTGTAGCAGAAAGAAGGAACAGGACTATTGTTGAGTTTGCAAGGTCCATGATGAATGAGAAAAAGTGTCCTAATTATTTGTGGGCTGAAGCTGTAAACACAGCTACTTACTTGGTCAATAGGTTACCTTGTAAAGCCTTGCAAGGTATGACACCATATGAAGCTTGGTGGGGTAAAAGACCTACCCTAGATCATTGCAGAGTGTTTGGATGTGTGGCATATGCATATGTGCCATCACAATTAAGACACAAATTGGAACCTAAAGCTGAAAAATATGTTTTCATTGGTTATGATGATAAACAGATGGGATACAGGTTGTGGAATCCATCCACAAAACATTTTCTGGTATCGAAAGATGTTACGTTTGATGAGCAAAGTTCTTGGTATACAGGAACAGTTAATAACAATACAGATGATGAAGAAGAAGTGAATCAGAAGAAAGGTAAATCAAAGGTTCAAATAATTGATGAAGAAGAAAATTATGAAGTGGAGGAAGAAGCTGAAGAAAGGCCAAGATTTGATCCTGAGTGTGAAGAACCAGAATCCTCAAGGACTGGAGAACTCAGAAGGTCATCAAGAAATAGATGGCAACCTACAAGGTATAGTTATGATACGTCATTTTTGGCTACGAAAGATTATGCTTACATAGTGAAAGCAGATGAAGACCCTTCTACATATGAAGAGGCAAAAGGTAAGGAAAAATGGGAAAAAGCTATGCAGGAAGAACATGATGCATTGGTAGAAAATCAAACATGGGATTTAGTTCCTAAACCAAATAGCCAGAAGATTATTGGATGCAAGTGGGTCTACAAGACCAAAAGATTTGCAGATGGAAGTGTGTCTAGATACAAAGCTAGACTAGTTGTCAAAGGGTTTGCTCAGACTTATGGAGTTGATTATGATGAGACTTATAGTCCAGTAGCAAAGATGACAACCATCAGAACACTCATAGCTGTTGCTGCGAGTAAAGGTTGGAAGTTATGTCAGTTAGATGTGAAAAATGCTTTTCTGAATGGTTATATTTCAGATGATGTGTTCATGGAGCAACCTCAAGGGTTCAGAGATAAAAAATATCCAGATCATGTGTGCAAGCTCAAGAGAGCTTTGTATGGCTTGAAGCAAGCGCCAAGAGCGTGGAACTATAGACTGATAAAGTTCTTGAAAGAACTTGGTTTTCAGGTGTCTGAAGCAGATAGTAGTCTGCTTATAAAAGCAAGTGATAAAGGTTTCATATACATGTGCATATATGTTGATGATATAATTCTTACAGGAACAGATGAGTCAGGTATACAAAGACTCAAGAAGCAAATGGAAAAGGAGTTCAAGATAAGTGACTTAGGAAACTTGTCTTATTTCTTGGGTATGGAGATCACATATACTCAGCATGGAGTATTCGTGACCCAAGAAAGATATTTGAAGAACTTGTTAATCAAGTTTAAAATGAATGATTGCCGGATAGCACCTACTCCAATGGAGGTGAACCACAAACTGAGTAAGTTTGGTGGAGAAGAATTCAAAGATGTGAGACAATATCAGAGTTTGGTTGGTAGTCTTATCTATGCTACGTTAACCAGACCTGATTTATCATATGCAGTAGGAGTATTGTCTCAGTTCATGCACTGTCCAAGGAAAGAACATTGGATCGCAGGACAAAGGGTGTTGAGGTACATTAAAGGTACACTCAAAGAAGGTTTGTATTATGGTTTTACATCAGATACAAACATCAAAATATACAGTGATGCAGATTGGGCAAGTAATCCAGATGACAGAAGGTCAACTTATGGATACATGTGTTATGTGGGAGATAAGCTAATCTCATGGTGTTCCAAGAAGCAACATACAGTTGCTTTGTCGTCTACCGAAGCCGAGTACAAAGGCATGGTTGAAGCCGCAAAGGAAGTGATTTGGCTAAAGACTTTAATGAAGAGTTTTGATGCTATACAGAGGACTCCAATTATATTTGGAGATAATATGAGTTCATTATATTTAGCTGCTAATCCTGTTTTTCATGCCAGGACTAAACACATTGAGATTCAGTATCACTTTCTAAGAGAGAAGGTGATGGATAAAGAGATTGAAGTAATTCATACTTCAACGAAAGATCAGATAGCTGATATGCTTACAAAAAGTTTGGACGGACCAAAGCTACAAAGGTTTAAAGATATGGCAGGAATAAAGAAGACAGAGAAAACCTCAATTGATGATTGAGGGGGAGCTGTTGGTGCAAGACAATCAACAATTGAAGGTCTTTAAGTCCGCAGAGACTTCAGCAAAAATTTCTTAAAAAGGGTCACCAGAAGATCACCGGAAGGTCACCGGAACAGTACCGGAAGGTCACAGGAAAGTCACCGGAATGTTACCGGAATAAATCAATTTTACAGATTTCAGTTCATGAAGAGTTGAAGGATGGAAAGAAGAAGAAAAGAGAGGACAAGAGAATGGAAGAAATGAGAGGCGTATAGGCATTAGAGG
>CM035436.1:78456342-78463842 GCA_020310875.1 Ceratopteris richardii | reverse complement strand
CGAAAATATCGGAGCACTCCCCAAAACAAAAAGCATGGTCAAATGATTACGAAAATAATGCAAAATTGGTCAAAAAATGCATTAGTAATCCTTTGTTAGACCTACAAAAACCACTTTAGGACCTGAAAATAATAAAAAACTGAAATATATAGCATGTGCAAAGAGCTCAAAGTGAAATTACTCAAATCGCCTTCCCGGTTTGAAAGATATGGCTTCCGGAAGGTAGTCGCCAAAAACTGTTCAGACTTTGCAGAGCTGTACATACCTGAAAAACTGCATATTTTCCAAGCTTTCTTTTCATCAAATGAAGGTAGACCTTGTTCTCTTCGAAACGAGCCATAGCACGTCCGATTTGAACTTTTCTAGCCCAAGATATGGCCATTCGAAGTGGGACATGCTAAACTAGTGGACTGTTGGAGAGGCTGGAAAAAGTGTGAAAATGTGATTTTTCGGGTGCCCCAAAGCATTCTTCCATCAAGAAAATCCTAAAATTCTCTCCATAACCTCAGAGAGAAATATATGAAGATGCTTGGGTCTATTTTTGCCTTTCCAAATCCTCCCTTCGTGCATGCTAATTCGCTCCCCAAAAGAGGCTTAAATCAAGATTTTTGCTTTTGTCCAAAAACTTAAATGGGAGCTTTTAGCAAGCTCCTAATCCACTCCTAATGCGGATTTTTCTTGGCTTTTCTCTTCTCCAAGGTGCTTCATACACCATATGTCATGTGTGTATGCACTAATCTCTAGGAATCCTCTTAAATGGTCTTTTTTCCTACTTCGAAAAGTGGAGTTTGGCAAAAATTAACATCTGAATTTTTTCCAAAAAGTGCGGGAAGGGGGTCTTTGAGGAAGTAAAATTCCTCATTAACTTATCATTTTGATGAATCTAATGATTTGCCTAAGAAGTCCATACACCATACTCTTATTATATATTCTTTTTCCCATCCACCCATAGCTATTGCACCTCCTTTTCCCTCTTCCAAAATGGGAATTTTTTAAATTTAGGTGCTGAAATTTTTTGTCAAACTGTGATGGAAGCGGGTTTTGTAGAGCTTCAAACTCCCATCAAACTGAGGTATCTTTTGGATTTCTTGATCTTACATGAAATTCCATACACTAAACTATAACTCAGCATGATTTTTCCTACCAAATTAAGAAAAATATTGCTTCATTTCCCTTTCCCAAAATGGCTACTTATCAAAAATAGCCGCTGAAATTTATGTGAAAATCATCAACAAGACTTTTTGAATATGCCTTTTATTTGAGGGAATCCTTGACTTAAGATGAGAGTATATACCTCATACTCCCCATACACATAATTTCCCCTCAAAAGCTTTACCCAAAGCCCATCCTTTCCCTTCTCAAAGAGTCGGATCTTTTCAAAATTGAGATAAAAAATGCTTGTACCTGGGTAGTTCATCTCCACATAAATCTGATATATTATGAACATCCTTTTTCAATATAGAGGATTTAGATGCTTCTCTCACCTCATTCCTCATTGGCATCTTTTGTTAACACACTTCCAATAGCTTTTATGGATGAGTACTCCAACCACATTGGGAAAGAGCACTCATGATGCCCTTAAATTTTGACTTCCACAATGAAAACAAGTCCCAAAATTTGGGTAGCTTCCCAAAAAGTCTTATGGGAGGGAGAGAAGGAGATCCATCTCTCCTCCTGCGTCCCCCATAGCTCACGAGTAGAGTATCTCTCAACTCGAAAAGAGAAGAAAACTCCTCTCTCTGTTGCACTCACAAGCAGAGATAACTATCTATAAAGCTATGATTAGAGGAGATTACTTACACCACGTGGCTATGGGATGATGGATAGCATAAGCGCCTCCCTTGCGACAGGTTGACGGTTCAGTTCCCCTCAGCGTCTTCTTCACGCGCATCTTAAAAATGGCCAAGGACCATGCTCTGATACCACTTTTATGTTCCTATGCCATCATGAGCCTCCTTTTTTGCCATCGTGCCATCGCGAGCTTCCTTCCTACACACGCAGAGATGTCGTGTTCTCCACCCAGCCATGCCCGAGATACCACTTTTATGTTCCTATGCCATCATGAGCCTCCTTTTTTGCCATCGTGCCATCGCGAGCTTCCTTCCTACACACGCAGAGATGTCGTGTTCTCCACCCAGCCACGCCCGAGAATCACCTGGTAGATAACTGCCACGTGTAGTGTTAATAATCTCTCTCCCCCTTCTACCACATGGGCATAATGCCCTTAGTGATGCCATGTGGCATCTTTGCCACATCACTCAAGAGTGTGCATCCATAATATGACAGAAGCCACAAGGAAAACAGGTCCAAGAAGAAGTAGCAAAACAGGATAGTCCTGGAGAAGAGAGAAGGTTACTGAAAGGCAAAGCAGTGATGATGGAAGAAGAGATTGAAGTAAGGAAGGAGTTCAGCTGTGGATTAGTAGATTCAGGATTGAAGACAGTATGGACAAAACCTTCACATCAGACCTACTTCAAATATGATGAGGAAAAGCAAGAAATAGAAAAGGAAGCTCAAGTATGCAGTTCAGTGCACAAGAAAGAAGACAAGGATCAAATCAAGGAAATAGAAGAAGTAGTAGAAAAGAAGAATTTTCAAGAGGTCAAAGAAGGAAATACAGCAGAAGAAATAAACCAAAGCATAGAAGATGTACTTCAAGACTTGAATCAAAATGAGGAGTTCACAACTACAAAAGATCAGGGACAAGAAGAAGATTTGGATCTCATGGATATAGATGAGCAAGAGGAAGGACAAAAAGAGCAGATAATAAATGATCAAATAAAGCTCTCAGTGGGGATTGATTCAACCCTAATTTAGGAAAAGGAAGGACATATCCTTGAAGAGGAACAACAAGGAATGAAGAAAAAGAAGGCAGAAGAAATGGAGACAATTAAAGACACATCAGGACATGAGAAGAAGGAGGATCATATATTAGAATATGAGGAAAATGTTGTAGACAAAGAAGAAATGAAAGCAGAAAAGGGCTATGAAGAACAGGAGAACCAGGTCATAGAATATGAGAAAGAAGATGAAGAAGATAATGACTGCAAAGAAGAAAAGTAGATAGAAGTAAAACAAATGGAATTAGAAGCTGGGTTGGAAAGGATACCCAAGGATATAAGATCTGCTTGCAAAGTCATTATGAGCAGTATAGAACAGTTTGGACCAGCAAGTAGAAACATGATAATATCAGGCATGTTAGCTGAATCTGAGTTTGTAAAAGGCAGCAGAATTATTAATGAGCAAAAGAAAGAAAAGGAACAGTTAGTAGAACAGTTGAGGATTGTATAAGAGAGAAATGAGGAATTGAAACACAGAATAATTTCCTTCGAAGAATTGGAGGTTCAGCAACAAAATAAGATCCAATATCTTGAAGAGAAGTGTGCAAAACAGACAGAGCATAGCAGTAAAATGGAGATGGAGCTGAAGAAAATTGAAGGGAGATACAGAACCTTGCAGAGTTCATATCAAATTATGGTCAAAGCAAATGAGGAAATAAACAAGTTATTAATGGAAGAAGGCCAATTGAAGGAAGAAAGCAAGACTGTACAGGTGACACAGGATGAGAGGGAAGAATTAAATAAAGAAATTATGAGATTGCAAACAGAATTAAAGGAAGCTAAGGAGTTGGAAAAACAAGCCATTATACATGCTGCTACTTCTATGAGGGGATATAATAAGTTACATATGGATATAGAAAAAGAAAGAAGTGATTGGCAGTTGAGTCTAGGAAAAGAAAGAAGTGAGTGGAAATCAGAAAAGAAGTTGTGGACATCTCAAAATAAAAGCTTAATGTTGATGATAGAAGAGCTACAGAAAAAGTTGGAAAATCCACAAACCCATGTTGAAGAGCAGGTTGAGACTACACAAATAGAAGACTATGAAGGGGAAGATGATAACAAAACCCAACATGGTGATGAACAAGAAAACAAAGCAGCAGTAGATGAATACTCAGAAGATTTTGTTTAGAGACTTCTAACAGACAGAGAATCTAGAATGGAATTCATTAGAAAAATGCATGATGAATATGAGGAATAGATTGTTAACTTTGCCTTGAACAAAGGGATAAATCATGATCAACACCATTGGGCAGCAGATGGCCTAGGTATACCCTTTTGCATGATTATTGAAAGTATTAAAAACTATTAGTTGGCAAGGGTGGGATTACCTCCAAACAAGTATTTAGAATATGAAGAAGACATCAATGTGACAAAGGAATTATTTGAAAAAGCCAATCCTAAATGGAGAAACAGGTGGTTGGACACTAATAAAGAATGCAGAAAAATATGGAAAGAATCACCAATACAATTAAAAATCAATCCAGCTTATTGTCTAGTAGCAAGGAGAAGGGATTGGATAGTCTTTTGGGAAAGAAGGAAGGAGGGACAGATTCCATCAAATTGGCTGAATTTTCCAAAGATAGCAGGACCAAAGGTAGGAACATGGCCAACAAAGAGATATATGGTTGACACAACAGAGTCTGTCATATCCACATACAAAGATGTCAATGAGCCAGCCTGTATTTTATTGATCAGAGTAATGAGACTTATACTGGCATGTATAGAGACTTTTACAGATACAGATGTCAGAATTCTCAATTTCATTGGTTTTGATTCACCATCCGATGCTTTATTATTTGATCTCAGTGAAACCCCAGACAGGATCTATTTAATGGCTTGTTATAGCAGAACAATATTTTTGGGTAGTCATTTTCTTCAGATTTTTGAGGATGCATTTGATTATGGATTCTTTGAAAGAGAATAAAAAATATTTGGAAATTTATCAGTAGTAACAAAGTCTCGACTCACTACCTATGAAGCTGCATACACAAAATATCTGAAGAAAGATGTAATAGATAAACCGGAAGCTGCTGTGCAATGGAGAAAAGCATTATTTGAAATGGTGAATAACTTGAACATCACAGAAAGGAAAAGTCATGACTTATTGTCACAAGTATATCAGAGAAAGAAGAAGTAAAGGAAGCATTCATTGAATATCAGCAAGAATATCTTTTGTCAGGAGCCAAAAGGTCTAGGAGGGGAAGAATGTTAGAAGAAGTATTTTTTTGAAGAGGAATATTTGTAAAATGATAAAAAATTGAAGAAATATTTATGCAAATAATGTAAAAATGAGGAAGAGTCTTCCTTATGTAAATTAGAATCATATGTAATTTTTCTAGAATTTTTGGAAACTCTTAGGTAGCATGTTTCTAGACTAGGAAGGAAAAGGACCAAAATTCAAGTGTGAAAAGAGACACTTGAAAATGTATAAAAGATAATTTCCTCCATTATGAGGGGGTTGGTTAATTGTATTTTGTGTTATCCAAGTAATGAGAAGAGTTTCTTGCAGAAAATCGTGTTTCTTCCTTTCATGTGAATTTCTTTGATTTGTTGAGTCTATTCTATGTGTATCCATGGAATTTGCAAGCTTCTATTGTGTATTTCTGATGAATGAGTATGAAGAGAGGTGATTCTTGATGTGTTGAGTGAGAAATTGCTGAAGATTAGTGCTAGAGATGGAAATTGTCAGTTTTCACAGAATCACGATTGTCTCATCTGAAGGTTACAGACATCATTTTTGGGATTTGACTTCATAATTGTGTTCTGCTGAGAAAATAACACACTTTAGACACCAAGATCATCAAAAATACTATTGATTAGCTCAAGATAATCCAAACCCTAGAAATTTCTCTTCATCTTCATCATTTCACAGAAATCCAGTCATTTTCCTCTTATTTTTTGGATTCCATCATCTAGAAGGGGCTATGGTCTTTGTATACTTCCCGGATTGACAAATGTAAGATGTATTGTTGATTCTTTATGCTAAAATGATTGGAGAGGACAACTCCAAAGGGTAACGACAAATAGAATCTATTGTGATTGAGAGCTCATCTCATAGCTCATTCACTTCTCACACATTGTGCAATATATGATTTCCAATGACATTGTATTTGTATAGGATTTAATATACATATTATCATTACATTCTCATTTCACTTCTGTGTTATGACTACACCAAAATAGTGACTTTCTAAGAGCTTGGTGTCAATGCGTAATTGATAATTTTTCATGATTTAAAGCATGCTAGATTTAGCATACTATCTAGTATATGACTACAAAGTCTCACTATTATTGCCTTTCTGGATCGTGAGATACTAACACATCTCTACTCTCTGGTCTGTTGACTGTTGCATCCCGTAATTGTCGGGAAGGTTCTCTGATTTGCTAAACATCTGTATCTCATATAGCGTATGAGTGCTAAGCCAATTCATGCACTCTCCAAGAGGACCACACATGGATGTAGCTAAGAGACTACTTAAGTATCACAAAGATACAATCAATGAAGTTATATTCTATCCTTACTCTTCAAATTCGGATATCAAAATCTATTCAGATGCAGATTGGGCAAGAGCTAAGGATGATAAAAGAAGTACCTCTGGTTACTTAGCATTTGGAGGTTCAAAGCTAGTGTAATGGAGTTCCAAGAAGCAACCAACAATTGCTTTACCCTCAACTAAAATAGAGTACAAAGGTTTGACCATAGCAACTCAAGAGGAAATATGGTTAAAAGCATTGTATACAAATTTGGAACTTGTGAGTTCCAAGCCTCACATATTTAGAGATATTGTAAGTTCCATGCATCTAGTAGCAAACCCTATTTTCCATGCAAGAACAAAACACATAGAGGTTCATTACCACTTCATCAGGGAGATGCTCATGGCAAAGGAGATTGGCATTTCTTTTTTTCCCAACCAAAAAGCAAGTAGCAGATATGATGATGAAGGCACTTGATGAAATAAAGGTTTGTAGATTTAAACCTATGGCAGGTATTCAACCTTTAGAGGATGAAGAATTAAGCATACCTAAGCTTGAGGGGGAGTTGTTGGAACATCAAGCTTACACTATGCTTGAGGTGGATTCGATCTACATCAAAAGCTATCGCTTGGATTACATCTAAAGAATATCCATTGGGGAATTCTTTTACTTATGCTCACTTATTGTATTTTCTTAAAATATTTTTCATGGATCTTTTACCATTGTTAAAGGATACAATTTTACACATGTAAAACGATAAAAAGAGACCCTGAATTCCACGAATTTGTGGTGGTTGATTTGCAATCTATCAATCAATCAATCACCTAAAAGTACATCAAACTAGATCTTCAATTTTGCTAGATTGTAGGAAAGTGAATTGATTCCCTCCAACAACTAATCTTGGCTTCATTTGAATCCAAAATCGACTTGTAGAAGTCATGGAGCACTTCAAGATTCTATATAAAGACTTCAAATCACTTTTACATTATATGGAAGCAATATACATACACTTGTGGTCATCATTGTCTTGCTCCTTCGACAATGATAAGATTGCAGAGGCTGACCCTCTCTCTAAATATCTGTGAATTGGATGACAGAGGACTCAATGGAAAGATATTAGTGGCTAGTTTATGTGTATGAATTTTTAAAGCATTTTGTTAAATAGATTGGGAGAAATCACAATTTT
>CM035436.1:78428842-78451342 GCA_020310875.1 Ceratopteris richardii | reverse complement strand
CAAGCTATTGCTTATAGTGTTCCAAACATTGGTGTAGAATTTGAATTCAAATCATGCCTCCCAAATCCCCCACTTTTCTCAATCAAGGTAGATGGAATCTTGAGCTAAAAATATTTTTTAAAATTGGTTGTAGACTTTACCAGAAATTGAAGTGATAGAGCACTTGATTTAAGCCTTGGTTCACACACATTTGAGCTTTTACATCTCTAACAATCCCACTCAAGCTCAAGTGCTAGTCTCCACTGATGTCCTTCAAGTTGAGATTGATCTTGAACTTCTCTAACTTGCTTGCATCCATGAATTTGTTCATGATATCTTCTAGTTTCTCCTTTGTTTTGATGTACTTCATGTCCATTTCCTTTGCTAGTAATGTCTTTCTGATGAAGTGAAAATGGATCTCTATGTACTTGCTTCTTGCATGGAACATAGGGTTGCTTGCTAGATGAATGCTTGATATGTTATCTCTGAATAGAGTAAAATATTTGACTTCCTCATCCAAGTCTTTGAAGAGCTTCTTGAGCCACGTGATCTCACATGTAGCAATGCTAAGGCTCTATGCTCAGACTTAGTAGATCATAATTCAATTGTAGGTTTCTTCTTGGATGTCCATGAGGTGACTCTTTGACCTAGCATGAACACATAGCCAGATGTGCTCCTTCTATCCTCCTTTGAACCAGCCCAATTAGAATCACTAAAGTCTTGAGGTTGTAATCCATCTCCATAAGGGTATTACAACCCTTGGTTGATAGTGTTCTTGTACCTAAGCACTCTCGTGGCTGCATTCATATGAACATCAGTTGGTGAATTCAAAAATTCTGAAAGAAATCCTACAACATAACACAAGTCGGTTGTTGTGATGGTAACATAATTAAGGCTTCCAATTAGGCTTCTATATGCTGAAATATCTTCAAGCGGCTACACTTCACCTACACATAACTTAGTTTTTGGATCCATAGGTTGTGTGAGTGGCTTACATCCACTCATACCATACTTATACAGTACATCTAGCACGCATTTCCTTTGAGCTAGGTAAACACCATTTTCTACATAAATAACTTCATTTCCAAGAAAGGATTGGAGCTCTCCAAGATTTAAAATATTGAACTCAGTCCCAATTTTAGTCTTTATCCATTTGATGCCCTGATCATCAGCTCCTATTATAATCAAGTCATCCACATATATGCATATATAGACAACTAGTGCTCCTTCCCTCTTTAGGTATAGAGAGGGATCTGCATCGCTTGCCTTGTCTCCACATGTAGAAAAATACTCCACAAGCCTTTTATGCATGCCCTAGGGGCTTGCTTTAAACCATACAATCCTTTTCTAAGTCTACAAACAAAATTTGAAGATTTAGGGTTTTCAAACCCTAATGTTTGGGTCATGTAGACTATCCCCTATAAATCACCATTAATATGATTGCCCTAATTGTGGTCATCGTTGCAACAAGGCTGAATGTTTCTTCATAGTCAATCCCATAGGATTGAGCAAATATCTTTTGCTAGAAGCCTTGCTTTCTACCTAGCAATTGAACCATCAGAATTTCTCTTCACTTTATAGAACCACTTCTTGCGGATTAACTTCATCCCTTCTTGTCTTGGAACCAGAATCCATGTGTTGTTGTCTTCAAGGGCTTTGTAATCTTCTTCCATAGCTTCTTGCCACTCCTTTGTGTCTTTGTCCTCTTCATAGGTAGAAGTTGCATGATCTTTGATAACCCTAGACCTAAAAGCATAAAGCCCAACAATATAAATATCATAGAAAAGTCTTGAGATTGCATGCTTTACTTTTATTGACCTCCTTTTCTCTCTTTTTAGTGGAATTTGAAAGAAGTCAGAGAATCTTGGAGAGGTTTGGAAAGTTGAGTTGCCAAGTGGTGAAGTTGTTCCAGCAAACCAGCATAGGATCAACCCTAGCTTTTTGTATATTTAAAGTAGACCTTGTGGGCTTGTGGTTATTGCAATAAAACCCAATATATACTTTGGAACATCAACTAGAATAAGTTAATGCAAAACAAGTAACTTGCACCTTGTCTAGCTTACAAAAAAACCTTTTAAAAATGGATGGGAGTTGTGACTTCCAACACTGAGAGCATCCAGCACAATAGCAATCGGAAACATTCCTCTTATTGGGGTTTCATACATTGGGTGGCTTGTTATAATGCATAAAATCCCTAGTTTATAACAACTATAGAAGGAGGAATCACCTTAACACTGAACTAGTGTCATCCTAATTTTTTAGGAATGTGTAGAGAATGAACCTGAGACTAAAAAACTTGAATTTTTGTGAAATTAATGAAATAAATGACTTGAAAATTTTGGGTGCATAAATGTGAAAAATGTACCTTTACAATGAATGTTTAAACACTGGATTTGCAGCTTTGTAGAGAGAGTAGCAATCTTTGCAAGTTGACAGAGTCTGAAAAGAAGGAACAGAGAATAGAAATGACAATAAGCAATGATCAAAGAGTATATGTAATACTGCTTGAAGTGAAAAATCTACTTAATGTAAAAATGTTTTTCTCTCTTTATATAGACTCTTGATGATATGACCACACTTTTTCTTCATGGATTTAAATTTGAAATTAGATGGGTCTGGTAGTTTAGATTGATTCGAATCTTTACTTACAATCTAGGAAAAGCGAAAGTTGAAGTCATATCTACTTTTTGATTGATTGATTGAGAATCAATCCCAACCACTGCTAACTTGTGGCTTTTGGACCTTTTGCTCTTTCCTTTAACAAAGAAAAATACTTTGGAACTTACATAAGAAGGTGATCCTATGATCAAATTCTCAATACAATAAATGAATGCAAATAAAACTCTACAAGGAGTATATGTGGCATAATTCAAATGATGGATTCAATTAAGATTATGTCAACCTCAAGCATAATGAAAGCTTGATGTCCCAACAACTCCCCCTCAAGATAAATTACTTTTGAGTGCTCATTCTCTGATAGGTTGAATACTTGCCATAGCTTTGAATCTACAAAGCTTTATCCCATCAAGTGCCTTTGTCATCATGTTTGCTATTTGATTCTCAATAGGAACAAATTCAATGTTTGATTTCCTTTCCCATAAGATTCTCTCTTACAAAGTTGTAATGGACTTCTATGTGCTTTTTCCTTGCATGAAAAATTGGATTTGGAGCTAGATGCATGGAACTTACATTATCTCCAAGGAAGTGAGGTTTGGAACTTACAAGTACCAAATCTATGTACAACTCCTTGAGCCATATTGCTTCTTGAGTTGCAATAGTTAGACCTGTATATTTTGCTTTACTTGAAGATGAAGCAACTATTGGTTGCCTCTTGGAACTCCATTATACCAATTCTCAACCTGCAAATGCTAATTATCTAGAGGTACTTCTTCTATCATCCTTTTATCCTACCCAATCTATATCTGAATAGATTTTGATATTCAAATTTGAAGAGTAAGGATAATAGATAACTTCATTATGTGTCCTTTTGAGGTACTTGAGTACTCTCTTTGTAGCATCCATGTGTGGCCTTCTAGGTGAGTGCATGAACTAACTAAGCACTCCCACACTATATGATATGTCTGGTCTTATATGAGTAGCATATATCAAGCTACCAACTAAGCTTTGATACTCTTTATAAGGATCATCAATCTACTCACTTTCATAAACACTTAGTTTATGGTTCAATTCCAAAGGTGTACCTGCAAGCTTTGTATTCTCCATTCTCAACTTGAGAAGTAGGTCTTGAATGTATCTTCTCTGAGTTAGATACATCCCTTCATTCATATAAATCACTTGCATACCTAGGAAATATGTGAGCTCACCCAAGTCACTAATTTTGAGACCCTCTTGCATGTGTCTCTTGATCCTTTGAATGCCATTCCGATCATCACATATCACAATTATATCATCTACATATACACATAGATAGATAACCTCATTGTGATCCCTTTTCATGAATAGAGAAGATGTTGATATATTTAGGTAATGATGTGTTGCCCTAAATGGGCTACTTATCTTTGTACATTCTCTAGTAATACATTCAGTATTGTGTGTTATGCTCCAAGCTTCTTCTTCTTCCTTGTGTTGTTCACGTGCTTCCGCAGACGTTTAACTCCAACAATTGGTACCAAAGCAGGTCGTCGCTTCATCTAGGGCATCGTCGACACTCCTCCATTTGTAGTCTCAAAATCGCATGAATTTTGGTGAGCATACTCAGCCTGTTTTTGAGATCAAAACAAGTTTGCTCTATCGTACCGAAATCATGATCTGAGCTCGTTTCGGCCTCCGAACACACTTTCGCAGTGCTTGTGCAGGCTATTTCATCTTTTTGTGCCAAAGGTATATAGCAATTTTTGTTCGCCAGTATAAGTGTCTCAAACTCTGCTACAGGTTTAGTGCAATTCGTTTGGGCAAATCTGTTCAACTTTTTGAGATACAATCAATTTTCTGCATCAAGGTATTTTAGTCATCGGCCATGGTTGAAAGTAGTGATGTATTCCATATGTTGGCTGTTGAGGATAAGTTGGATGTTACCAACTACCCATTATGGGCTTATATGATGCGACATGTTTTGGTTGCAAAAGGACTGTGGAACATTATGTAGGGTGTGGAAAAACGTCCTGTCATGCCTGCAACTGTTACAACTATAGGTACTGAAGCTGATGCAGAAGGTGTTGAAGATGATGATATTCTGCATATTCCTGTTTGTGTTGCGGTTTTTGCTGCACCTACTGTAGAGCAGATTCACTAGGATGGCAAAGATGCCCAGGCACATGCATTGATAGTTTTTCTATCAAGCATGCCATTATTCCTCACATTCGCTCTTGCAAAATAGCTAAGGATGCTTGGGATACACTTACCACATTGTACCAACCTAGGAATGAGGCTCGTGTTGCTTACCTCCAAAAACAGTTGGAGAGTGAGCACATGAATGAAGGTGACTCTATGGACAATTTCTTAACGAAGATCAAAGAATTGAAGGAACAATTGATTTTTGTTGATGAGGTTATACCAGATAGCTCACTTGTGCAAACCGTTCTAAATGGTCTTCCTGATTCATATTAGAGTTTTGCTTCTACTCTTTGATTGATGATGAAAGGCAATTCAAATTCCTTATCATCTGTGGGGTTAGTCTTTGTTCTATTGCAGGAACATCAGTCGAGGCAGAACAGGTCCATTATGTGAGTTGCAGATAAAGCTTTCCTAGCTAGTCATAATGGCAAAGGAAAATGGAGCTCTTCAAGTAGTAAGCATAAATCTGCTAATTCTACACATTCGAAGAAGGAAGATAAAGATGAGAAGAAATTAGAAAAGCATAAATTGTTTTGTAAGTAGTGTAAAGGGAATGATCATATCATAAAGAACTATCCAAAATTGGCTGCTAAAGAGGCAAAGAAGAAAGAGGCTGGAATGGTTGTTGCAGAGGCCTCTACACCAAAAACAGAGTCTGCTAATCTTGTGTAGGAAGAAGAAGGGGCATTTACTACTGTCTGTAGTCTTGACCCATCTTCTCATGAGCAGTGCATGTCTGTAGTAGACTCAGATGTTTGGCTATGTTGCAAAGCTTTGGCGTGCACGCTTTGGTCATCTGAATTTCGCTAGTTTGCTATGCCTCCAAAAATCTGAAATGGTGTCCTCTTTGCCCAAACTTGAGGCACCTGGAAAACATGTGAAGGCTGTATTTTGGGCAAAATGTAGTGTTCCTTATTTCCAAAAGATGGTTCAGTTCGGGCTACTCAGAAATTGTAGCTTGTACATAGTGATGTCTGTGGTCCTATGCAGACACTTTCTTTTGGAAATTATCTTTACTTCGTGACCTTCATTGATGATTTTTCCAGGCATGCATGGGTATATCCATTGAAGGCAAAGTCTGAAGTGTTCATGTGCTTCAAACAGTTTTTGGTTTTTGCTGAAAATCTGTCAGCATGTAAAATGGGCACCCTCCGTTCAGATCGAGGGGGGGGATATATGTCTTCTGATTTTAATGCATTTCTCGTTGAACATGGGATAAAACACCAGTGTAGAGTGCCGTATACACCTCAACAGAATGGAGTTGCTGAACGAAAGAACAGGTCACTCATGGAGATGGCGAGGTGTATGGTGGAGAGTCAGGCTTTACCACATAGTTTCTAGCTTGAGGTTGTCATGTGTGCAGCATATGTACTTAACAGGTGTCCCACTAAAGTGCTACAGTCTATCACTCCATATGAGGCTTGGCATGATCACAAGCTATCTGTTGCTCATCTGCATGTTTTTGGTTGTTTGGCATATGCATTAGTGCCTGAACAATATCGCAAAAAATTGGATGATAAAGTAGTAAAATGTATTTTTGTTGGGTATAGCTATGAAAGTAAAGGCTATCGTCTGTATCATCCACAAACTAAACACATTCTGGTTAGCCATGATGTTGTTTTTGTGGAAGATGCTATTCAGCCATTGCTCTCATGTACTAAGAAGACATCTGTTAGCTCCAAAGACATGTATGATACTTTGCTGCCTCTTTTTACAGGTGGTTAGTGTAGTGTTGGTCCTAATGAGGAAACTTCTCAACCTTTGCAGGTTTCATGTGATGATGCAAATCATTCCATTTCTGATGCAAACTTACAGGATGCACTTATTGATGAGAGAGCTGATATTGAGCAGGCAAGAACTATGCCAAAATGGCTAGTGCAGACCTTGCGTGATAGCAAATTAGATGCACCTCTATCATATCGTACTCCTTTAGGCTCTCATAGTGCCTCTTTTGCATCAGATTGCTATGCTATGGCTGCATCTAGTCTCTGTGATGAGAATGAGCCTATTTTGTTTGATGAAGCACAAAATTCAAAAAATTGGATGGCGGCTATGCAATCTGAATATGATGCTATAATGAAGAATGGTACTTGGTCTTTATGTGACTTGCCTCATGGAAAGAAGGCCATTGGCACTAAGTGGGTATACAAGTTGAAGCGTAAACCAGATGGCACAGTTGACAGGTATAAGGCTGGACTTTTTGCAAAGGGTCATGCACAGGAAAGAGGCATTGATTTTGATGAGACCTTTGCACCTACATGCCATATGACTACTGTTTGGAGGATATGTGCGCTTACAGCTCATTATGGTTGGAATGTACATCAATTGGATATTAAAACGGCAGTTTTGAATGGTGACTTGCATGAAGAAGTGTATGTTTTTCAGCCTCGTGGCTTTGTGCAAAAAAGGCATGAAAACTAGGTGTGCAGGTTAAAGAAGGCTTTATATGGTTTAAAGCAAGCACCACGTGCTTGGTATGAGAAGATACATGCCTATCTGATTGCACATAGTTTTGAGAACAGTCCAACTAAAAGCACCTTACATGTTAAGTGTGCTAATGATGTGCTTCTGATCATTGTTGTCTATGTTGATGACATGCTGATCACTGGTCATATTGAGAAGCATATTGCTGGTTTTAAGGCTGATTTGCATGCCTCATTTGAGATGTCTGATTTGGGGCATTTGCATCACTATTTGGGCATTCAGTTTATGCAAGTTGATGGTGGAATGGCTTTGTGTCAAACGAAATATATTGACACATTATTGCAACGCTTTGGCCTTCAAGACTGTAAAAGCCTATTGCCAATCCTATGGAGATAGGTTTACGATTGAGTCTTCATGCATTTGATGTTGTTTTCTATCAGCAAGCTATTGGATGCTTAATTTACTTATGCATTACTTAGCGAGATATTCAGTTTGATGTCTCACAGATGAGCAGGTTTATGCATTGCCCAGGAGTCAAGCATTGGCAAGCGGTTAAGCACATCTTTCGCTACTTGAGTGGTACTCGGCTACTGGGGTTGTTTTATCCCAAGGGGGATCACTACCGCTACATTTGCATGCTTTTTCTGACTCTGATTGGGCTGGTTGCTATGACACTTGTGTGTCCACTAGTGGCTTTTGCTTCATGCTTGGTAGCTCATGTATATCTTGGTTGAGCAAGAAGTAGCCTACTGTGGCCACTTCCAGTTGTGAGGCTGAGTATAGGGCAGATTTCATAGCGACTATTGAGTGTGTGTGGCTTAGACGCCTTATGGCTGATTTGGGTGTTGGTGAGTCTTCTACCACCACCATCTTCACTAACAATCAGAGCATGTTGGCAGTTGCGAGGAACCCTGTGCTCCATGCTCGCACTAAGCACATTGAGGTGCATTATCACTATGTCAGGGAGAGGTTCTCTACTCAGGAGATTAGCTTGGAATATGTGCCCACATAGGAGAACATTGCAGAACTTTTCATGAAGGCTCTGCCTAGGGAGACTTTTGAAGCTTTTCGCAAAGCTTTGGGCTTACTTCCTTTTGTGGAGTGATTTCCACATAGCTTGGCACTTCCTTATACATGAGTGTCAGCTCCTTGTTCACCGCATCACTCCTAGGGGGGATTTGTTGATATATTTAGGTAGTGATATGTGTGAACACACTAGGACCGTCGGGGCACTTTTCTCCCTCTTTAGGAGGTTTTTTTCCCCCGGCTTGTAAACACGCCTATTGCCCTAAATGGGCTACTTATCTTTGTACATTCTCTAGTAATACATTTAGTATTGTGTGTTGTGCTCCAAGATTCTTCTTCCTTGTGTTGTCTGCGTGCTTCCACAGACGTCTAACTCCAACAGAAGGATCTCGGTTGCTAGGTTTGAATGCTTGATCTTGAAGGTATGTAACTAACCTCTAATTCCAAGCTCTAGGAGCTTGTTTCAATCCATACAATGGTTTCTTAAGTATGGAAATAAAAGATGTATGATTAGGGTTTTCAAAACCTGGTGGTTTTAACATCAAGTTGGAGGAGTCCCCACTTTCTTACAGCAACTACACTTATCAATGTTCTAATTGTAGTCATCTTTGCAACTGGTGAGAATGTTTCCTCATAGTCTATACCATGAGTTTGTGAGAATCCTTCGACAACTAATCTTGCCTTGTATCTGCAAACTGATCCATCTGATTTTCTTTTAACATTATATACCCATATGCAATGGCATTTATCTTTTGATTGGGAGACATGGGAATCAAATCCCAAGTTTCCATATCCTTCAACGCATCTATTTCTTCTTTCATGGCCTTTTCCCAATTAGGATTTCTCTTTGCCTCTTCATAGGTTGAGGATTCCTCTGAAATTGAGTCCTTTTCCAAGTAGAATGAATGCTTTATAACAAATGTGGAATCATATTCATACCTTTTTGGTTGTTGCTTCTCCCTTGTTGACCTTCCATAGCTTGTAATCCTTTTCCTTTTCAGCTTGTTTATCATTTGTATCACTTCTTGGATCCTGGATCTATGTATCATGCTTGCTTCCTAATTGATGAGAATCACAATCAAGATCATATGGTAGAGTTACCTTTTGTTTGTCTTCATCATACCAAGACCTGTGTTCTTCAAACACAACATCCCTACTTATACTGAATTACTTGGTTGAAGGATTATGGAACTTGTAACCCATCTAAGTTGAATCATATCCAACTACCTTTGTTGCCCTTTCATTTAGCTTAACTCTTATTTGTGATGGCATATGAACACAAGATAAAAAACCAAACACCTTGCAATGTCCAAGAATAGGTTTTCTTCCATACCATGCTTCATAAGGAGTCATACTTTGAAGTGATTTGGATGGTAGTCTATTGACAAGGTACAAACTAGTTGAAATAGGCTCTGCCAATAGATAATGTGGCAACCTCTTTTCTTCAAGAATTCTTCTGGCTAATCCTGAAGGGCTTTGGTGTGCAGAACAAGAGGAGGAAGGAGGAGATGGAGGGAGAGAGAAGAGAGGAACGACGCGCGGACATGCGTGGGAGCCTCGAAACCCACATAATGATCTCTCTTGAGGCAATGCTCTATATATGATGTATATATATGAATATGGGGGTAAGGTCACATGACCCTTACATCCCCAACAATCTCCCACTTAAGGGTCAATGTGACCATAAGTGGAAAAACATATACAAAGAATGATGTAGGACTATACACTAATGTACAAGAAGAGTCCGGATCTCCACCCATACCAGATCAGCCTACACCAATTGCCTCGAACAAGGTGTATCCATGCACCTCAAACTGCTCTAGACTCATATCGATAAGAGTCGAGCTCATATCTAACTGATGCAAGAACTGATGAAGTTCCTGCAAAGCTCCCACTCGCTCTATGCCTATGTCAATCATCGAACGACTGACAACTCCAAGTGCAAATGCTCCAATAGCAACTGCAATGTCTGGTCTCGAGCATAACAACTCGTACATCAGACTCCCGAATGCTGACGAAACATGTGCTATCCTGGCTAACCTAAGTAAGTCAGCCATGCCTATATCCAAGGCATCCAAAGCACCATCATCAAGACCAACATGTCCTGAAATATCTGTGTCAACATCTGGCATAAGCGAACCCAAGAATGACTGCATGATCGCTGACTCATCAACATCTAACTATCAGTCATGCTCATAACCAAGGATGTATCTAGCTGTGCATCCTGAGAGCTAATATGCTCTACCACACATTGTGTATCATGAGAGCTATCCTTCTCTACCACACCAAGTGTATCATCATGCTCCACATGAGTTGTCTGCACAACATCAACACCAAGGTCAAACTCATGATCATACTCTAACTAAGTATCATCATAATGCTCTACATGAGCATCCACATCATGCTCTAAAGCATCCAAATGATCATCCAAAGTGTGCTCCATAAGAGCATCCATATGATCAACAAAATCATGCTCTATATAAGCATCATGAGCATCCGAAACATGCTCTACATATGCATCCATCTGAGCATCTGAATCCTGCCATACATGTGTATCATGAATGTCAATAGACATATGTGTAGGTAGACAAAATGAGACATGACGAGTCTCACATCGCACATAAGGGTGAACTCCCACTGAGACGAGACTGTCTCTCACATGAAGTACTTGCAGTGGATACATGTGCCCAATCCTGGCACCTCTGACAAGCATAAGCTGTCCCAACTGCAACTGAAAATGATGCTTGCCAAGGAATGCATAACATCTGCTCTCCTGTAACTGGCTAACTGAAATCAAGCTCATAGGGAATGAAGGCACATAGCGTACATGTCTAAGAATAAGTGATGCTCCACTAGGTAGCATAATGCATACATCTCCTGCACCCTCAATGTCATATGCCATACCATCAGGCATGTGCACACATCCACGACTCTCACCTGAGAATCGACAAAACCACTCACGATGTGGAGTAACATGAAAAATGGCTAATGCATCAAGCAACCAAGCCATATGTTTGCTATCCAATGAACAAGAGGAATCTTGAGATGAACCATAGGAGAAAGTGATATCACCATCACTAGCATAATCAACTACCATAGACTCTCTTGAAACCACTACCTGACCTGCATCACGTGCATATCTCTGACGTCGTCGTCGCATCCGCCTGAAGCAACGTCGTCGAGTATGGCCATCACGGCCACAGTGCCAACATCGAAGTCGTCGATGTGATCTATGTCTCACATGAGTCAATGGACTCGCATACATATCATGTAGTCTCTGCCATAATGCACTACTCGTCTCCTCATACATAACAGACTCATATATAGAATCCACAAGCTGTAATCGGATAGTGGAGCTAGCCAATGCATCCATATCCATCCATACGTGATCGGGCATGTCACGAGGCCTCTGTGCATCTCTATGCACATACATGTGTAACCCTGCACGAACCAATGTATGCCACATCTGAGCTTTCCATCTCGGAAAGTCAGTGCCATCAAATCGAGAAGACACCATGCTGGCAATCCAAGACTAGCAATGTAATAAGAGACTAGAATAATACTCTATCCTCAATAGGATCACACCTGCATATCCATATGCATAACTCACATCATATATGTCTCACTGGAGAAGAAAACCATGTGAACCACCTGTCACATAATCATGCATCTAGCATCCGCATAAAACCATGAGCATAAGCCTGCTCACCAAGTCTCCAAAGTGACCAAATAGATGTGAAAGAATCCTGGGAAAAATTCGACAGAGTATCCCTTGTAAACTGAGCAATCAAACAAGATAACCAATCAAAAGAATAATGATTTATCTGTCACCACCTGTCACTGATATAATCAAAGATAATGACAACTACATGTGCCAAAAACTAATAGCAATACATGCCAATACAATGGTGATGCACCTCCCACTCAAGAATGAATCCTGCAAGATGGTCCAACCTATCACAAATAACCTGTGACCAAGTCCAAATGAATGGAGATAAACAATGATCCAAAGCTATCACACAAGCTTCAAGATCCACTAGTACTCCTTTCTAGCATAAAAGCCGATGAAATTTTGGCAGCATCTCCTTTGTAACATGGACTCTAGAACCAAAATAACCATGTGGGAATCACCATCCACATATGCCAAGAATCACACTGGCAAATATATATCAATCAATGACCAAATGCTAATAATGGTGACAAACGAATGTGTAACTGAGGCTCCAATCTGGATCATGTACCTACAAAGAAAAAGAAGATACAAGTACCAACCAAGATCCACAATCAACTCTCAAAAAATTGTGTGCAACCGATAACTAAATCCATAACCAAGTGGCATAAGCAAGATATAGACCACAATGCCACTATACATCCATGATCAAACTCATGATGACCTAAACCTCAAAAAGAGTATACCACAATGTCATCTTACATGCCAAACGCGTGACAAGATCATGCTCTACTCTCATATGGAGGAGCTACCACAATGATCATACATGTACAATTCCTTGAAGCTCTGAAAATAAGAGCTTGCACACCAAAAATTCTCTCTCGAAGAAGTTCCAAAGCAAATTCAACCTCCAAGTGCAATTAGGGTTGTTTGGACAAAACTGTACTGCTCTGTGTTTTGCTGTTTCAGAGGTGATAACCTCTGAATTTGAACTTTTTTTCTTCAGCAAACTTCAAGATCTAACTCTTGGCTACGTAACGAGATAAAGAACACCTCAATCGGAGGTGCGTAGCTCAAGATATGTTCAAAACAAGCACCTGCTGTTAATTTCACTTTCACTTGCAACAGTACTGCTCTGTATTTTGCAGTTTCGGCAATCTAGAACTCAGAATCTGTATCTGAGTTCGTCTACAAAGTTGTAGGTATCTTTCCAAGCTACGAGCAGCAAGTTGAATCATCGCATTCCGAGCTGTAGAACTCAAGTTATGACAAAAAAACCGACCTGCTGTCTTACTCAATGTAGATTCGCCTTCTACAATACTCTGCGTTTTTCGAATTTTCGGCACTTCAGAAGTCCGAACCAGATTCTGCACGCTTCTGCGAAGTTGTAGCTCTCTGTGTTAGCTACGCACAGAACTTTAAAACGCATCAATCCGAGCTTCGTAACTCGAGTTATGTCCGAAATACTGAACAACTATCAAGAGATGCCGACCTGCACTTCTACCTCTTCTCACCTAAGCTTCCATTGAAGCTTGTTGCACACCAGCCTTCAACATGCTCTGATACCAATGAAGGGCTTTGGTGTGCAGAACAAGAGGAGGAAGGAGGAGATGGAGGGAGAGAGAAGAGAGGAACGACGCGCGGACATGCGTGGGAGCCTCGAAACCCACATAATGATCTCTCTTGAGGCAATGCTCTATATATGATGTGACCCTTACATCCCCAACAAATCCAACTAATGTCTTGTTTCTTTTCTCTACAATTCCATTCAATTGAGGAGAGTACCTGGTAGTCACTTCCCTTTTGATACCTTTATCCTGCAAGAGCTCATCAAAATCTTTAGAGAAGTATTCTCCCCCTCCATCAGATCTGAGCTTCTTTAGTGATCTACCTGTATGATTCTCTACATGTGCTAGATACGTTTAAAAGCAATTGAATACTTCATTATTACTCTTGATAAAGTACAAAATAGTCCATCTACTATGGTCATCAATAAAGACATAATACCTTGATCCTACCAATGAAGGTTCTTGGTTTGGTCCCCATACAGTACTAAGTCCAATAAGTTGTTGTGAAAGTATCCTTTTTGGTTGAATGGTTGCTTTGTGCCTTGACTCAACCTTGCTAAGGGAACTACCAAAACAAATTACAGAATTGCAAACTCGGCTATTACAATACAAAAGCTAATCCTCCCCACCTAAAGCTCGAGTGAAAGAAGAAATAGTCTCCATTCCAGTGGAGCAAATGTTTGAAGATGGTTATGAACCATAGCCCATGCCTTGTGAACGTATAATAGAAAAGGGCCAAGATACATGAAGCTCCATGAACCCCATGGTTAAAGCAACTAGAAGAAAAATTGCGCGCACCCATGAAAATTGCATAGTGGTGCCAAATCAAGCCATGTAGGTCATAGAAGAAACGGTGTTGTAGTCCAACTATTTCAAACACTTGGCACCTAGGCGACTCATGAGGACATTTGAACTCCACTATACACCATATTTTTGATGGAGAATGTTATTCTCCAAAAGAACAACTTATTCTTGTGATTAGAGCACCTCTATACCAAGAATAAGTCAAAATCTTACACTCTTTTAGAGGATCAACTACTAATTATCAAAAGGTTAACTAATCTGTGAAGAAGATGATACACAGAAAAGTCTGCTGCACTATTTCTTCACATTGACCTATCAAACCTGTAAAGTTTTTTATGAAACTTTGTACGAATCATCTCTTAGAGATTGCGCATCTAGTCCAAGTTGAATCACTTCAAAAGATTAATTATAACTTGAGAAATCAACTTCTCAAGTTACCTATGTCAGAAACTGTCATCCAAAACAGTCGACTTTACACCTGTAACTTTTAAGACTTGGTTCTCCTTGAATAGAACCCGTTTTACAAAATGCTTCTAGACATGAGTAGCTTATCTTCCAACTTAAAGATTAAGCCCTCACTCATGCAAAACTTTAAACTGTGCTAGGAGAAATGATCAAAACATTAACTTCGAAATATGTGCCTGTTTTAGGAACCAGTGAACACACTTCACATATGAATGTTCCTACACTTAATTCACTCAACCTGATTACAATTGGAAGCTAAAACTTTGCACAGAGGTCAAGCAACTCTCAACTTAGACTTGTACAAAAGCATTCCACAATTGATCTATTGTAGAAGGAGAACACGCAGAAACATCGGGCGCAAATATTTTTCTTTACTCAGAAGAATTACAACTGAGTGATGAGAGCTAACTCAAAATCACTTTCCTCTATCTCATAGCTTCTATCTTCCTCATTCTTGACTTCTAACTATTGTCACATATGCTCTCATACATACCCCGACTTTTCTCAAAGTATTTATAGATAATTTGTACATGATTCTTCCTGAACAAAAAATCTAAGTCATCTATGACTATGCTAATGTACATATGTGTACACTTCTCTTGTCCTCTGAATGTGATCTTCTTCCATACTTTAGGAATTGATTCTTCCTTCATCATTTGATCTTCCAAGCCTTCAATTGGTGATTGGTCTGCACCAACAGCTCCCCCTCAATCATCAATTGAGGTTTTCTCTGTCTTCTTTATACTTGCCATGTCTTTGAACCTTTGTAACTTAGGTCCATCCAAACTCTTTGTCATCATATCTGCCACTTGTTCTTTTGTTGGAGTGTACATCACTTCAATCTCTTTATCTAGTACCTTTTCCCTCAAGAAATGATACTGAATCTCTATATGCTTAGTCCTGGCATGAAAAACAGGGTTAGCTGCCAAATACAAAGAACTCATATTGTCTCCAAAAATTATTGGAGTACTATGATCAGTCTCAAAACTTTTCATCAAGGTCTTCAACCATATCACTTCCTTTGCAGCTTCTACCATTCCCTTATACTCAGCTTCTGTGGATGATAAAGCAACTGTATGTTGCTTCTTTGAACACCAAGACACTAGCTTATCTCCAACATAACAAAGATATCCATGAGTAGACCTTCTATCATCTGAGTCACCTGCCCAATCTGCATCACTAAACACTTTGATTCTTGTGTCAGAAGTGAAACCATAGTACAAACCTTCACTTAGGGTTCCTTTGATATATCTGAGTACCCTTTGGGCTGCAATCCAATGAGTCTTCTTTGGACAATGCATGAATTGTGACAACACACCTACTGCATATGATAGATCTGGCCTTGTTAAGGTAGCATAGATTAGACTACCTACCAAACTTTGATATTTCTTCATATCATTGAACTCTTCACCTCCATACCTGCTTAATTTATGATTTACCTCCAATGGTGTAGTTGAGGTCCTGCAATCTTCCATGTTAAACTTGACTAGAAGATTCTTCAAGTATCTCTCTTGTGAAACATATACTCCATGTTGAGTATACACAATCTGCATTCCTAGAAAATAAGATAAGTTTCCCAAGTCACTTATCTTAAACTCCTTCTCTATTTGCTTCTTGAGTTCATTGATTCCTTGAGCATCTGTTCCTGTAACAATAATATCATCAACATAAATGCACATGTAAATGTATCCATTTTCACTTGCCTTCACTAGCAAGCTACTATCTGCCTTTGATGCTTGAAATCCACATTCATTCAAGAACTTGACCAATCTGTAATTCCAAGCTCTTGGGGCTTGCTTCAACCCATATAAAGCTCTCTTGAGCTTACACACATAATCTGATCCAATTGATTCCATGAAGCCTTCTGGTTGCTCCATATATACTTCATCTGCAATGTATCCATTTAGAAATGCATTTTTCACATCCAATTGTGATAATTTCCATCCCTTGCAAGCAGCAATAGCAATCAATGTTCTAATTGTAGACATCTTAGCAACAGGACTAAAGGTTTCATCATAATCTACCCCATAAGTTTGGGCATAACCTTTGACCACAAGTCTAGCCTTATATCTAGACACCTTACCATCTGCAAACCTCTTTGTTTTATATACCCACTTGCATCCAATGACCTTCTGATTCTTTGGTCTTGGTACTAGTTCCCAAGTTTCATTTTCAAGTAGAGCATCATACTCTTCTTGCATTGCCTTCTCCCAATTCTGTTTACCTTTGGCTTCTTCATAAGTAGTTGGCTCTTTCTCTGTTTTCACAATGTATGCATAATCTTTTGTTGTTAGGAAAGATGTATCATAACTATACCTTATAGGTTCTTTCCTTTCTCTTGTAGATCTTCTGATTTCTGCACTTCTTGAAGTTTCAGCCTCATTTGATTCTGGATCAAATCTTGGCCCTTCTTCTACATGATCCTGCACTCTACATCTAGAATCAACTTCATCAACAATTTCTTCACATACTTTTACCTTTGCCTTTCCTTTCCTTTGAATTTCTTCAACACCTGTATACTCATTTGGTGATCCTGTATACCACATATTTTGCTCATCAAATGTCACATCTTTAGTAACAAGAAATTGCTTTGTGGATGGACTCCACAATCTGTAACCCATCTGTCTATCATCATATCCAATAAACACATACTTCTCTGCTTTTGGTTCTAGCTTATGTCTTAATTGTGAAGGAACATAAGCATATGCAATACATCCAAATACTTTACAATGATCAAGACTAGGCTTCTTACCCCACCATGCTTCATAAGGGGTTCCTCCATCCAAAGCTTTGCAAGGCAACCTATTCACAAGATATGTTGCAGTGTTAATAGCTTCTGCCCATAAGTAATTTGGACAATTCTTTTCCTTCATCATGGCTCTTGCAAACTCTACAAGAGTCCTATTCCTCCTTTCTGCTACTCCATTCTGTTGAGGGGAGTACCTGCAAGTCACTTCTCTTTTGATACCTGCATTCCACAAATAATCATCAAACTCTTTTGAGAAATACTCTCCCCCTCCATCTGATCTTAACCTCTTTAGCTTTTGTCATGTGATCCTTTCTGCATAAGCATGAAAATGTTTGAATGTCTTGAAAACTTCTGATTTATCCTTGATTACATACAAAGTAATCCACCTAGTTGCATCATCAACAAACAACACATAATATCTGGATCCATTTATGCTATAGTCCCTTGAGGGACCCCATACATCTGTATGAACCAATTCAAGCATATTTGAATACTTGTACCCTGATTTGTTATAAGAACTCTTATGTGCTTTACCTAATTGACAAGCTTCACACTTGTACACCATATGTTGCCCTTCAATATTTGGCAATCCAAGCACCACCTGATTCTTTGACATCTCCTTTATAGCTCTCTCATTGAAATGACATAGCCTTTTATGCCATAGGTCTAATTCAGACACCTTTTGACCTTCATAGGTAAACAATGCATGTCCCACATTACCTTGGACTTTGAGAGTGAACAATCTTCCTTCCTTTTTACCTGTAATTATGTTTCTATATCCCTGATTTGGATCTTGTACATAGACACCATCATTTGTGAATCTTACTTCATATCCTTTCTCCACAATTTGCCCTACACTTATCAAATTTTTAGGAATAGTGGGAACATAAAGTACCTTGCTCAGAAGTGTACTTCCACTCTTTGTCTTCACTGATCCAATGCTCTCCACTTTATGTTTGGTATTGTCACCTGTTTGAACTGTATGTCCATTCACCCTTGCTTCCATATCAGTCATCAAAGATAGATTCCCACTCAGATGGTTGCTGCACCCTGAGTCAATATAAAACACTCTTTGATCTTCTCCCATTGATTCATGAGTTGCATTCAAGATAAGAGTCATGTCATCCTTCTGATCTGATGCATAATTGTAATAATTATTGTTGTAGGACTGAGATTGAAAGTTTCTTCCACCTCCTCTACCATATGATGTCCTACCTCCTCTTCCTCTGAAATTGCCTCTTTGGTTTCTGCCTCCTCTACCTCTTTGACTATAATTCTGATTATTGTTTCCACCATTTTGATTGTTATACCAACAATCATTTGCCAAATGATTTGTTCTGCCACAAATCCAACAAGCTTTAGCATTATCTTTGTTCTTACCTCCTCTTCCTTTACCTCTGAAGTTCATCTTCCCTTTTGTAAAGTTAGCTTGATTTGAATTCCCTTCATCATCATTTGATTGCTTTCCCTTGCCATTCTTTTTCTTGTCCTTGGAGTACATAGCTTGACTTGTACTTCTATCATTGTCTCCTTTAAGATCCTGCTCAAAGGTTAGCATGTGTCCTAGCAATTGATTAAGATCAGGAGTAAAGTGATCAAGTGACAATTCTATGGACAATATAAAAGGCTTCCACTTCTCATCTCCTCTCAAACCTGTAAGTATTTGTCTTACCAACTTTTCCTCTTCAATATCTTCATCCACTGCTCCCAAGCTATCTGCAATATCTTTCATCCTTGCCACATAATCTGAAATTGATTGTGAGCTCTTCTTCTTGAAGGTTGTGAACTCAGCCCATAGTGAGGACTTCCTTGACTTAGTTGTATTTTGGAAATGCTCTTCCAAGGCATTCCAAACATCTGTAGCACTTTCCAAACCTCTGATGTGAGGTAGAAGATAATCATTTACAGCCATGTAGATGATGCTCCTTGCTTGAGCATCTTTTCTCATCCAAGTCTTCAATATTGCAAGTTCTTCCCTAGTAGGAATACTTGGATCTGCAAACTCTGGTTTTTCTTCATCTCCTGTAATAAATGATATAAGATCTTTGCTCATGAGGTGTGCTTCCATCCTCATGGACCATGCTGGATAGTTCTCCCTATCTAGCTTATCAATCTGCAAGCTTTCTCCCATCTTGTGTCCACCTGTGTATTGAAATCTTCAAGCTTTACAAACAATGTATGTACCTTTACTTCGAATTGGACTCCTTTTGCCTTTCTTGATGTCAAATAGTCTTCTCCTCGAGCTTTGACTCCAAGCTTTCACTTCTTAGTCCTTCAAGTGTTGAATTTCTTGAATCTGCAGCAGTCGGGATCCTCCTCTCTTCAAATTGATGTCTCCTGCTCTGATACCACTGATGGAGAATGTTATTCTCCAAAAGAACAACTTATTCTTGTGATTAGAGCACCTCTATACCAAGAATAAGTCAAAATCTTACACTCTTTTAGAGGATCAACTACTAATTATCAAAAGGTTAACTAATCTGTGAAGAAGATGATACACAGAAAAGTCTGCTGCACTATTTCTTCACATTGACCTATCAAACCTGTAAAGTTTTTGATGAAACTTTGTACGAATCATCTCTTAGAGATTGTGCATCTACTCCAAGTTGAATCACTTCAAAAGATTAAGTATAACTTGAGAAATCAACTTCTCAAGTTACCTATGTCAGAAACTGTCATCCAAAACAGTTGACTTTACACCTGTAACTTTTAAGACTTGGTTCTCCTTGAATAGAACCCGTTTTACAAAATGCTTCTAGACATGAGTAGCTTATCTTCCAACTTAAAGATTAAGCCCTCACTCATGCAAAACTTTAAACTGTGCTAGGAGAAATGATCAAAACATTAACTTCGAAATATGCGCCTGTTTTAGGAACCAGTGAACACACTTCACATATGAATGTTCCTACACTTAATTCACTCAGCCTGATTACAATTGGAAGCTAAAACTTTGCACAGAGGTCAAGCAACTCTCAACTTAGACTTGTACAAAAGCATTCCACAATTGATCTACTGTAGAAGGAGAACACGCAGAAACATCGGGCGCAAATATTTTTCTTTACTCAGAAGAATTACAACTGAGTGATGAGAGCTAACTCAAAATCACTTTCCTCTATCTCATAGCTTCTATCTTCCTCATTCTTGACTTCTAACTATTGTCACATATGCTCTCATACATACCCCGACTTTTCTCAAAGTATTTATAGATAATTTGTACATGATTCTTCCTCAACAAAAAATCTAAGTCATCTATGACTATGCTAATGTACATATGTGTACACTTCTCTTGTCCTCTGAATGTGATCTTCTTCCATACTTTAGGAATTGATTCTTCCTTCATCATTTGATCTTCCAAGCCTTCAATTGGTGATTGGTCTGCACCAACAATTTTGTAATTCTAGCTTATCATAATGTAGAAATTAGAGAGACATGGGGAAGACACCCACATTCATGACACAATTTAAGCGAAAGGAATTATGACCAACAATGTAGCAAGGTAACATTTATCAACTAACCTGGCAGAAAAACCCTCCTAAAAACTTACCCAAAATTGCTTCACACTTGGAACAATGCACCATCACATCTTCTTTACAATCCATGATATGGACGAGTTCCAAGGTGCAGGTCATGGAAAGCATTTTAACATCAAAGTACAGAATAATGCACAATGCAGGGACTGGCTCAACTTATCCATTTATTGTGCCACCGTAGGGACCACCTCAGTTATTGATTATATGATGGCCACTCTATGCCACTTGATCCCTCGAATGAAGCCAATGCCAGATGATGCAAATTGTTCTCAAGACTTTTTACAATACGCCGGCGTAGCTCTACCGAGCTTTACAAATGGAAATTATCATTTGGTCTATGATGTGAGCACAACCCCAAGCATAAAGAGTAGCTTATTCTTTGCATGCCCACATAAAATACCTCCCAGCTTCTTACAAACAAGCCTTTGAAGATATATTCACTACAAGATTTTGGGAGAATTAGTCTGAAGTGCTCACACAAGAACCAACACACCTTCTTCACTTATTCGCATGTGAGAAGACCATGTATTCTGAGTACTACATGAAGCCATAGCCAAATATCCTGAGTTCCATCAATTAGGATACATTGCAATTCCACCTGGCAAAGCGATTATGACTCTGTGAACATGAATTGGCCACTGATGTCATCCAATATTACAATGAACACCCTCTAGAACAGAGGTTTGTCAAGGGAAATAGTCACTAGAGAGGGGGGAGTGTTGGAAGTGTTAAGAGACAAGAAGATTAAAGCAAGGAGCAAGGAGAAGGAAACATTATGCAAAACTGGCAACAAGAGGCCTAAACAATTTTTTCATAACTTATTTTCAATCAAACGTGATGTTCATCACTACACCAACATTGTCAATACCATATTTGGTAGATTAGACTCCATTATGTTCAAGCTAAGGAGTACTTGAGCTTGAGTACTAGAAGTAACTATGTAACAATTTTGATAATTTTTAGAATCCATTTAAGCGCTCAAATAAGCACTAGAATCTAATTTTTAACTAGGCCAGACACTCGGTCTCGACATGATCAAAGCTAGTAAAAAATTGTAAAAAGAGCTAGGGATATTATTTTTGGGGGTTAGATGGTGAGAGATTTGAGCTTTTCTAAGAGACTTCTTGAGTAATAGAAAGTACTCCATTGTTCCTCTCTTTGCTCTTGCCTTCTGTGCATGTGTGTGTATGTGTGTGCATGTTAGTGTGCTTCTCACTCACGCACTTGTGCATTCACTTGCTCATGGTCGCCATACGAGTCGTCACATTTCCATGGATTGAGATTTATGAGGTGGATCTCCTCACCTTGGTACTCACCATTATGCTAAAGTGACATCAAATTTGGCACCGTTGTCGGGGAGAGAGCTTCAAGGATGAGCGTGTGATGGTAAGATGTAGAGTTATGATGTTGGATTTATAGGTAAACTCCTTATGTCTCATTATTTTTTCTTACTTTCTTCTTCATCTTCATCATCATCGTGCTCACCATCTC
>CM035436.1:78413842-78423842 GCA_020310875.1 Ceratopteris richardii | reverse complement strand
GAAATATCTTCAAGAGGTTTTCCTTCACCTGCACATAACTTAGTGTTTGGATCCACAAGTTGTGTGAGTGGCTTACATCCACTCATACCATACTTATAAAGTACATCTAGCAAGTATTTCCTTTGAGCAAGATAAATACCATTTTCCACATTAATAACTTCAATCCGAAGAAAGTATTTAAGAACTCCAAGATCTGAAATCTCGAATTCATTTCCAAGCTTGGCCTTGATCCATGTGATACCTGCATCATCACTTCCTGTTATAATCAAGTCATCCACATATATGCATACATAAACAACGTCCTCCTTCCTTCTTGAGGTATAAGGAAGGATCTTCATCACTTGGCTTGTATCCACACCTGCACAAATACTCCACAAGCCTTTGATTCCATGCCCTAGGAGCTTGCTTTAAACCATACAATGCTTTTCTAAGTTTACAAAAAAAATCTAGATATTTAGGGTTGTCAAACCCTAATGGTTGAGTCATGTAGATTTTCTCCTGCAAATAATTAAGAAAAGCATTCTTTACATCCAATTGATAGATTGTCCACCTCCTATATGTAGCAACCCCAATGATTGCCCTAATTTTGGTCATTTTTGCAACCGGGCTGAATGTTTCTTCATAGTCAATCCCATAGCATTGAGCAAATCCTTTTGCCACAAGCCTTGCTTTGAACCTAGCAATTGAACCATCAGAATTTCTCTTCACTTTATAGGACCATTTGCTGCCAATTACCTTCATCTCTTCTTGTCTTGGAACAAGACTCCATGTGTTGTTGTCTTCAAGGGCTTTGTACTCTTCTTCCATAGCTTCTTGCCACTCCTTTGTGTCTTTGGCCTCTTCATAGGTAGAAGGTTCATGATCTTTGATAACCTTGGTCATGAAAGCATAATGCCTAGAAATATAACTATCATAAACAAGCCTTGAGATTGGATGTTTTACCCTTGTTGACCTCCTTTCTTCTCCTTTTTGTGGAATGAACCATCTTTGCCTTGGTGCCTTGATTTCTACTTTTGATGTAGCTCCCCCTTCCCCTTCTAACATAGGTTCTTCGAAGTCTTCAACTTCATGTCCATCTTCATCAAGCTCTACCAATCTTGCCTTTCCTTTATTCGCTGATTGATGGGGCTAAATCCATGCTTGAACTCCTTTGTATGCTTGGACCACTGATTTCCAAGCTATCTTGAAACCTAGCTTCATATCTTCTCTCTACCTCTTCAATATCTTCATCCTGCAATGGAACTTTCGAAACATACCATGGTTTGAGTTCATCGAACACTACATCTCTAGATACCTTTAACTCCATAGTATTAGGATTATAGCACCTATAACCTTTTTGCTCCATAGCATAACCAATAAAAATACATCTTTCAGCCCTTGCATCCATCTTACCTCTCAACTCTTGTGGCACATGTGTGTAGCATACACAACCAAAGATTCTAATGTGTGAAAGGTCTGCTTTCCTTCTGCTCCATGCCTCCTCAGTTGTCATGGCATGTACCCCTAATCTGGCACACCTATTCATCAAGTACGCACTAGTAGATACATCATCTGCCCAATATGTTAAAGGCACATTCATTTTATTTAACAAACTCCTAGCAGTTTCAGAAATATACCTATTCTTTCTCTCTACCACCCCATTTTGTTGGGGAGTATACCTGCAAGTGATTTGCCACAAGAAATCACCAAAAGCATGGGAGAAGTATTCTCCCCCTCCATCGGAACTTACGGTTTTGATAAAGCAACCTGTCTCCTTTTCAACTTGTGCCTTGAATCTTTTGAATACATCAAACATATCTGATTTTTTCTTTATACAATACAACCATACTTTTCTTGAGTAGTCGTCTATGAAGGTTACAAAGTACCTATTACCTACAAGAGAGGGCTCTTTGGTTGGCCCCCACACATCAGTGTGCACAAGGTCTAACACACCATGTGCTACATATCCAGTCTTCTTGAAGGGTTGCCTAGTAGACTTGCCTAGTTGACAAGCTTCACACATCTCATGTAGCATTTGTAATGAAAAATGTGGTAAACCTCTTACCAATTGCTTCTTCTCCATGTCTTTCAACCTCTGAATGTTGATGTGATCACACCTTTTATGCCACAAATCCAAATCTCTAATCTTCTTGTCGCCATAGGTGATGAACATTGCCTTGTTGCTTTGTTCTTTGCCAATGTCAAGAGTGAACATTCTTCCTTCCTTCTTTCCTTTGGCTATCAGCTCATAGCCATTCCTTGGGTCTTCAATAAAGCATCCTTTGTGGTTGAACTTGACTTGGTATCCCTTTTCAACCATCTGTCCAATAGAGATTAAGTTCTTTGTAGTAGTAGGAACATGCAATACCTCAGATAGTCCTTTCGCTTTGTGGTTTCCTTCAAGCTTCACATCTCCCATTTGTTGTATCTCGTGCTCTGTGTTGTCTCCTGTCGCCACAAAGCCTCTTTCCTTGGGTGCTTGAAGATTGTTGAAGTACTCCTCTTTACCCGACATATGGCTACTACAACCACTATCTATATACCACAGCTCATCATGTGGTTGACCTTCACTTTTATGCTTCATAGCTAACAAATGCTTATTTTCTGAATTTGTTGAGGAGTTAGCATAATTACCTTGCCCTTTGTAATTGTTCCCACCTTGCTTTTGCAAACAATCCTTGGCATAGTGTCCTTGCTTCTCACAATTGAAGCACCCATTTGAGTTGGAGTAGCCTCGACCTTCATATCTTCCTCCTCTACCTCTTCTTCTTCCTCTTCTTCTTCCTCTTCCTCTTGATGATTGACCTTCATCTTGGCTTGATTGACTCCCTTGATAGCTTTGGCTGCCTTGTTGGTAGTTGCTTCTACCTCTTCCTCTTGAAGCACCTCTATTGCCTTTGCCTCTTCCTCCTTTTTCTGCATAGAAGAGTTGGTTTTGGCTGCCCTTTCACTTGTTGCATCCATGGTTGAGCTCCTCAGTCACCATAAGAGAAGTAAGTTGCTCAAAATCTAGTAATGAATCCCTTACATACACAGAGGTTGTGAATGCCTTCCATTTATCATCTTCTCTAAGCCCATTAAGTGTGTGGGCAACTAGGTCATCATCATCTACAACACATCCTATTGAACCAAGTGCATCCGAGATCTCTTTTACTTTGAGTATGAAGTCATTAATGCTCTGATTTAATGACTTCCTAAGGTTGTTAAGCTCATTCTTGAGCTGAATTTTTCTAGCCTTTGTAGAGGTAGAGTACAACCTTTCTAAACACTCCCAAACCTTCTTAGATGTATCTAGATCTTGTATATGACCTATCATGGAGTTTCTTATGTGTTGAGAAAGAATGAAAATCACTCTCCTATCCCTTTCTTCCCATTCTCTAATGGCTCTCCTTTGATTGTCAGTAGGTGCATGTGGATCTATGTATGGCTTCACCTCAGTGCCACTAACCAATCCCCAAAGACCCTTTCCCATGAGAGGAAAAAGAGATTCTAAACTTCCAAGGTTGGTAATTGCTTTCTTCAAGCTTCTCAATCTGAGTATTATAGTCTCCCATTGTGTATGAGACTATATGTGGCTCCTAATCCCTCGTTGGATTGTGATAGATGTGAGAAAGAATGATATGTTACCTTCCAACAAGAGTCTCCACTTGTCATGAACTTTCAATGATGATAGAAGCTCTCCTTTGCTTCAAATCCTTCTTCAAATCTTGCTGGTCTTTGCTTCAATCCTTGGCTCTCAAGCAACATCAAGGCCTCCTCTTGATGTCTTCAATGCTCAATGATGAGCTTTGATACCACTGATGGAGTATATCCACTCCTAGTTGCACCAGAAGAATGATTAGCCCTTCCTAGGACCAAACAGTTCACTACCACAGTCCACTAAAAATGGAATTGCTCTCTTGACCTGAAAATTGAACCTATGAAATGTTGCACATTAAAAATAGACTCTCTAAGCTTTCCAACAAGCCATAGATCACTCAATTTGGAGAATGTGAGCTATGCCAAACTCCTTGAATAAGACAGACCGAAATTTTCCCAAACTAGTAGAGTGCACCTATGTGTACCTTCCAACACACATATATTTGGGAATATGTAGAGATCAGACGAGAGAGATTTCAATCTCAATATACTCAAGGTTAATGAACACTTCATACTAAGATTACATCCAAAAGAAAGCTTACAATCATAGGAACAAAATGAGTGATCTTGCAAATGAATTGGACTACTACACAAAGAGATATGGGTGATCAAAGATCACTTCCTATGAGAAAACTCCAGCAAGCAAGGGGCTAGCTTAGACCTAGAGTAAATACTCCTAATGAAAGCCTACAAGTGCTCAAATGGTAGAGGAGGATGGCCACAACTTTGCTCCATGTCTTTGCCTAAATAATGCTCAAAAAGTTGTTTGTAAAATTGAATTAAAAAATGCCCTGCAAATGATGAATTTTCTCCATCAATTAGGTGAGTAAAGGGCTGACAAAACTCGTGGAAACGTGGTTGTATATCCCACCAAAAAGTGTGAGTGATGTGACACTTCAACTTAGCATGAGTTCCCACACTTGAGATTGCTAAAATTCTAACAATATACATATACATATACCTACACATATACATTTAGATATACATATACATATAAATATACATATGCACATACACATACATATAGATATACATATACATATACATATATATATATACAAATAACATATACATATTCATATACATGTACATGTGCATGTACATGAACATATACATATACATGGACATATACATGTATATATACATATATGTATAAATATACATATACATATACATATACATATACATATACATATACATATACATATACATATACATATACATATACATATACATATACATATACATATACATATACATATACATATACATATACATATACATATACATATACATATACATATACATATACATATACATATACATATACATATACATATACATATACATATACATATACATATACATATACATATACATATACATATACATATACATATACATATACATATACATATACATATACATATACATATACGTATGCATATGCATATGCATATACATATACATATACATATACATATACATATACAATATACATATACATATACATATACATATACATATACATATACATATACATATACATATACGTATACATATACATATACATATACATACACATATACATAATACATATACATACACATATACATAAACGTATACATATACGTATACATATACATATACATATATGATGGGGGAAGTATCTCAACCCCTAAGCAACGATGAAGCGCGAATGACCTCCACAGGTATCCTTCTTTGACCTCTGCACACCAAAAATGCTCTTACTCAGAGCTTATGCAGAGAACTCCAGTGAGCTTTTGTAGACCTGTAGTAGACACCAAGGGCTTTCCAACAAAACAAATTTCACTTGAAATGGATGCTTACACAAAGAGAAACAATGTCTACAACATGAGCTAGTTGAATGCTCACAACTGCTAGTCAAGTAGAGACCTCACTTCACTCCAGCAAACTTTTCTCAGAGATTATACAGAGAATGAATCTCAAACTTATGTCAACTTTAGAGGACTCTAATAGCTACCCAATGACACCAAAATCATAGCAAATGGATACATAGAGAAGGAGAACCAGCCCTTACAACAGAGAGCAAAATATTTCCAACAGAGCCTACACAAAGAGAGAGATATCAATCACACAACTTCACTAAAATGAATGTTGCTCCCAGCTTACTCAGAGAATGCTCCAGACAATTGGTAAGAATAAAATAGACTCTTATAGCTATCCAATGAGACAAGAATTACATCAAATGGATACCATATGAGGGAGAACCAATGCTAACAACTCAGGGGTAGAGAGTTGCAACACTGCCTGCGCACACACATAGATATGCCTACTAAAAGAAAACAAACAAGCAAGCAAGGGGGTTGCTTAAGCAAGGGGCTTGCTTATCACAACTCCAGCACTTAGTGCTCACTTTACATGAGCTAAAACTCCAAGAAGATGGCCCAAAAGAAGTCGGGATACATGCTCCTTTTATAGTGAGAGGTGTGCCCCTAAAATCTAGGAACTACCTTTCCAAATCAGCCTCCTAACTTGGAGGAATTAGTTGAGATGACTTGGGGAGTGGTTGAGTGACTTTTCTTGATGGAATCTCGTGGCTTTTGGCTTCCTTTGATTGCTCCACATGTCCATAAAAGATTCCCCACGAATTTTTAGCTTGAAGCTTGATTTTTAACACTCCCCCTCAAGCTTCAATTCTTCATCCTCATCCAAGCTCCTTCATGTTGATGCATTGCTTGAATTTTGAAATCTTCATCCCATCCAAAGCCTTTGTAAACATGTCCGCAACTTGGTCCTTAGTACCAATATGATGTACTGAAACTTCCTTGGATATCACCTTTTCCCTTATGAAGTGATAGTGCACTTCAATATGCTTGGTTCTAGCATGATAGACAGGGTTCGATGCTAGATGAATGCTACTCATGTTGTCACAAAAAATTGGATATGTGTCAACCTGCAAATTAAGCTCCATAAATAACTTCTTAATCCACATTAGCTCACATGTGACTTGAGCCAAAGCTCTATACTCAGCCTCGGTGGAAGATAATGCCACCGTGGGTTGCTTCTTTGAAATCCATGAGATGATCTTGCTACCTAGCATGACTAGGTAACCACTTGTACTCCTTCTATCTTCCTTCGAACCGGCCCAATCGGCATCGGAATAAGCTTTGACCTGCATATCATCATCAAATGAGTAGAACAATCCTTCATTTATAGTGGCTTTGAGATATCGCAACATTCTTCTTGCAGCTTGCAAGTGTGTAGTCCTTGGACTATGCATAAATTGTGATAACACTCCAACTCCATATGCTATGTCAGGCCTGGTTATTGTGGCATAATTGAAAGAGCCTACAATAGATCGATACAAAGTTACATCCTCTAATGGCTCTCCATCAATGGAGCTTAGCTTTACATTAACTTCCATGGGATTTGAAATAGGCTTGCAATGTAGCATCCCAAACCTCTCAAGTAGGTCTAGAATATACTTCCTTTGTATGAGCATAATACCTTCTTCTTTGTATACAACTTCAATGCCAAGAAAATACCTAAGATCTCCAAGATCAGAGATCCTAAACTCCTTTCCAAGCTTTGCCTTGATCTCCTCAATGCCCTTTGTATCATTACCTGTAATGATAAGATCATCTACATACACACACATGTAGACCACAAGTTCTCCTCTTTGTTTGATGAAGAGAGATGGATCCGCCTTGCATTGATTGTAACCACATTTGATCAAATAGTCCACCAATCTTTGGTTCCAAGCCCTTGGAGCTTGCTTTAGGCCATAAAGTGCCTTCTTCAACCTACAAACATGATGTGGAAACTCTTTATGAACAAAACCTAGTGGTTGCTCCATGTATACCTCTTCTTCCAAGTCTCCATTGAGAAAGGCATTCTTGATATCCAATTGGAAGAGCTTCCATCCTTTGCTAGCAGCCATTGCAATGAGTGTCCTAATGGTGCTCATCTTTGCCACGGGGCTGAATGTCTCTTCAAAGTCCACTCCATAGGTTTGTGCAAAACCCTTAGCCACCAATCTTGCTTTGAACCTAGAAATAGATCCATCTGAATTCCTCTTTACTTTATACACCCACTTATTACCTATTACCTTCATGTTCTCCTTCTTGGGCACTAGAGTCCATGTTTGATTTTCCTCAAGTGCGTCGATCTCTTCTTGCATTGCCTCTTTCCATTCTGTGTACCTGCTTGCATCTTCATAGCAATCGGGCTCATGATCTTCTACTACTTTGTTCATATATGCATAATGTGTTGCCATGTATGAATCATAAGTAAACCTTTGAGTTGGATACTTAACTCTAGAAGACTTCCTTTCTTCACCTTTTGGAGGAATAAACCTCCTTTGCCTTGGGAACTTGATCTCTTTCTTTGACGTGGCTTCTTTCTCCATCATGTGTCCTTCATCATCTTCAACTTCATTACCTTCTTCATCCAACTCCACCAATGTTGCTTTGCCTTTGTTGATTGATTGTGCTTCATAGCTTGATGAAGATCTCCCCCTCCATGGTGAGTTCATGCTTGAACTATCTTCATTGATGGAACACCCTGGGCCGCTTAGCTCTAGGTCGATTTGTTCTTCATCATGTCCATGCTTTTCTTCTTCATAGTCCTGCATACAATCATACTTCTTATACCAAGGGAGTAGCTCATCAAATGCTACATCCCTTGATATCCTCAAGTCCTTTGTATTTGGGTTGAAGCACCTGTAACCTTTATGATCATTTGAATATCCTAGAAACACACACTTTTCTGCCTTTGGTTGTAGCTTGTGCCTCAATTCACTTGGCACATGTACATAACAAGTACATCCAAATATCTTCAAGTGGGAAAGATCAGGTTTCTTACCATAATAGGCTTGATATGGTGTCAAGCCATGGATCCCTGAGGTAGGAGCCCTATTCATTAGATACACGGCGGTATTTGCTGCATCACTCCAAAACATGTTAGGTACATTCATCTCATTAAGCATTGCTCTAGCGATCTCGGCAATGTATCTATTCTTTCTCTCTGCTACTCCATTTTGTTGGGGTGTGTACCTGCATGTTACTTGCCTCTTGATGCCTTGATCCATTAAAAAATCAGAAAACTCATTTGAGAAATATTCTCCCCCTCCATCGGACCTTAGCTTCTTGATATATGTACCTGTTTCCTTCTCTACCATTGCCTTGAATGCTTTGAAACATGTAAACACATCTGATTTGTTTTTGATGAAATAAACCCAAACCATCCTTGTGCAATCATCTATAAAAGTGACAAAGTACTTGTTACCTCCAATGGATTGCTCTTTCGTTGGCCCCCACACATCTGTATGTATCAACTCCAATGGATGTTGGCTTATGTAGCCACTCTTCTTGAATGGAAGTCTCGCTTGCTTCCCTAGTTGACAAGATTCACATAAATGCTTCATACCTTGTCCTTGGAAGTTGGGAAGACCTTCAACCAGCCTCTTGAATTGCATTTCCTTCATTCTTTGTATGTTGATGTGACCTATCCTCTTGTGCCACAAGTCCAACTCCGAAATCCTCTTGTTTCCATATGTGAAGTAGACATGTTGAGTAGAATGAGAATTTACCTCCAAAGTGAAGAGTCTCCCTTGCTTCTTTCCTCTTGCTATGACCTTGTAACCTTGCTTAGGGTTCTCCACAAAGCATCCACCTTTGTTGAACCTTACTTGATAGCCTCTTTCAACCATTTGCCCAACGGACACCAAGTTCTTTGTGATGGTAGGTACATGCAAGACATCCTTGAGACATCTTCCTTCCTCCTTGTCATCCAAAGCTACATCTCCAACATGGGAGATCTCATGGGCTGTATCATCACCTGTTTCTACATGTCCTTTACCTTTGGGAACATGTAGATTAGTAAACCAAGAAGCATTGCAACTCATATGGTTGCTACATCCACTATCAATATACCAAGTGTTATCTACTTTGCTTGAATTCCCATTCATGTGCATCATCAAGAGATTGTCATTTTCTGAACTTGTAGAAGCATAATTACCTTGGCCTTTGTATGAAGAACCTTGATTATAGTTCCTTTGGTTTCCTCCTTGGTAGCAATCTCTAGCATAGTGGCCAAACTTGCCACATATGTAACATCCTTCGCCATCTTGATTCCTGTTTTGTTGATGTCGTCCTCCTCTTCCTCTTGATCTTCCTCTCCCTCTTTGTGATGAGGTGCCTTGGTCATGTCCTTGATTTCTTGAGTGGCCTTGCCTTCCTCCAAACCTTCCTTTGCCCCTTCCTTGTCCTTGTCTTCCTTTGCCCCTTTGATTACCTGCATAGAAAACTTGTGCATCTTTGCTTTTAGTTGAACTTCCACCTATGTTCATTTCTTCGGTGACCATGAGAGCAACCAATTGCTCAAAATCGGGAAGATT
>CM035436.1:78368842-78408842 GCA_020310875.1 Ceratopteris richardii | reverse complement strand
GGAAATCTTAGGTATTTTCTTGGCATTGAATTTGTGTACAAAGAAGAAGGTATTATGCTCATACACAGGAAGTAATTCTAGACCTATTTGAGAGGTTTGTGGTGCTACATGGCAAGTCTATTTCAAATCCCATGGAAGTTAATGTAAAGCTACGCTCCATTGCCATTGATGTAACTTTGTATTGATCTATTGTAGGCTCTTTCAATTATGCCACAATAACTAGGCCCAACATAGTGTATGGAGTTGGAGTGTTATCACAATTTATGCATAGTCCAAGGACTTCACACTTGCAAGCTGCAAGAAGAATGTTGAAATATCTCAAGGTCACTATAAATGAAGGATTGTTCTACTCATTTGATGATGATATGCAGATCAAAGCTTATTTGGATGCCGATTGGGCCGGTTCGAAGGAACATAGAAGGAGTACAAGTGCTTACCTAGTCATGCTAGGTAGCAAGATCATCTCATGGATTTCAAAGAAGCAACCCACGGTCACATTATCTTCCACCAAGGCTGAGTATAGAGCTTTGGCTCAAGTCACATGTGAGATAATATGGATTAAGAAGTTATTTATGGAGCTTAATTTGCAGGTTGACACATATCCAATTTTTTGTGACAATCTAAGTAGCATTTATCTAGCATCGAGTCCTGTCTATCATGCTAGAACTAAGTATATTGAAGTGCACTATCACTTCATAAGGGAAAACGTTATATGCAAGGAAGTTTCATTACATCATATTGGTACCAAGGACCAAGTTGCGAGCATGTTTACAAAGCGTTGGATGGGATGAAGATTTCAAAATTCAAGCAATGCATCAACATGAAGGAGCTTGGATGAGGACGAAGATTTGAAGCTTGAGGGGGAGTGTTAAAATTCAAGCCTCAAGCTACAAATTCATGGGGAATATTTTATGGACATGTGGAGCAATCAAAGGAAGACAAAATCCATGATATTCCATCAAGAAACGTCACTCAACCACTCTCCAAGTCATCTCAACTAAGTCCTCCAAGTTAGGAGGCTCATTGGAAAGGTAGTTTCTAGATTTTAGGGGCACACTTCTCACTATAAAAGGAGCATGTATCCCGACTTCTTTTGGGTCATCTTCTTGGCATTTTAGACTATGTGTGTGCGCAGGAAATGTTGCAACTCTCTACCCTCGTGTTGTTAGCACGGATTCTCCCTCATATTGTATCCATTTGATGTAAAGCATGTCTCACTAGATAGCTATTAAAGTCTATTTTATGCTCGAAAATTCTCTGGAGTAGTCTCTGCGCAGTCTGGGAGCAACATTCATTTTAGTAAAGTTGGGGGATTGATATCTCTCTCTGTGTGTAGGCTCTATTGGAAATATTTTTCTCTCTATTGTAAGGGCTGGTTCTCCTTCTATATTTATCCATTTTCTATGATTTTGGTGTCATTGGGTAGCTATTAGACCATTCTAATAGTTATCCAATTTTGACATTCATTCTTTGTATAATGTCTGAGAAAAGCTTGCTGGAGTGAACTGAGGTCTCTGTTTGATTAGTAGTTGTGAGCATTCAACTAGCCCATGTTGCAGACATTGCTTCTATTTGTGTAAGCATTCATTTGGAGTGCAATTTGTGTTTTTGGAAAGCTCATGGTGTCTACTAGAGGTCCACAAAAGCTCACTAGAGTTCTCTACATATGCTCTGAGAAAGAGCATTTTTGGTGTGTAGAGGTCAAAGAAGGATACCTATGGAGGTCATTTGCACTTCATCATTGCATAGGGGTTGCGATACTTCCCCCATCATACATATACATATACATATATATATACATATACATATACATATACATGTACATATACATGTACATATACATATACCTATACATATACATATACATATACATATACATATGCATATCCATATGCATATGCATATACATATACATATACATATACATATACATATACATATACATATACATATACATGTACATATACATATACATATACATATACATATACATATACATATACATATACATATACATATACATATACATATACATATACATATACATATACATATACATATACATATACATATACATATACATATACATATACATATACATATACATATACATATACATATACATATACATATGCATATAAATATACATATACATATGCATATACATATACATATACATATACATATACATATACATATACATATACATATGCATATACATATGCATATACATATGCATATGCATATACATATGCATATGCATATGCATATACATATGCATATGCATATACATATACATATACATATACATATGCATATACATATACATATGCATATACATATACATATACATATACATATGCATATACATTTACATATACATATACATATACATTATACATATACATATACATATACATATACATATACATATACATATACATATACATATACATATACATATACATATACATATACATATACATATACATATACATATACATATACATATACATATACATATACATACACATGAAATGACTCTTTGACCTAGCATGAAGACAGATCCATATGTGCTCCTTCTATCCTCCTTTGAACCAGCCCAATTAGCATCACTAAAGCCTTGAGGTTGTAATCCATCTCCATAAGGGTAGTACAACCGTTGGTTGATAGTGTGCTCAATGTACCTAAGCACTCTCTTGGCTTCATTCATATGAACATTAGTTGGTGAATTTAGAAATTGAGAAAGAACTCCTACAACATAAGACAAGTCAGGTCTTGTGATGGTAGCATAATTGAGGCTTCCAATTATGCTTCTATATGCTGAAATATCTTCAAGAGGTTGTCCTTCACCTACATATAACTTAGTAACAAAATCTAAATATTTAGGGTTCTCAAACCCTAATGGTTGAGGGATGTAGACTATCTCCTGTAAATCACCATTAAGAAAAGAATTCTTTACATCCAATTGATATATCTGCCACCTCCTAGATGTGGCAACTGCAATGATTGCCCTAATTGTGGTTATCTTTGCAACTAGGCTGAACATTTCTTCATAGTTAATCCCATAGAATTGAGCAAATCCCTTGCCACAGGCCTTGCTTTGTACCTAGCAATTGAAGCGTCAAAATTTCTCTTCACTTTATAGACGCATTTGTTGCCAATTACCTTCATCCCTTCTTGTCTTGGAACTAGACTCCATGGTTGTTGTCTTCAAGGGCTTTATACTCTTCTTCCATAGCTTCTTGCCACTCCTTTGTGTCTTTGGCGTCTTCATAGGTAGAAGGTTCATGATCTTTGATAACCTTAGTCATGAAAGCATAATTTCTAGCAATATAACTATCAATAACAAGCCATGAGATTGGATGTTTTACCCTTTTTTACCTCCTTTTGTCTCCTTTTGGTGGAATAAACCTTCTTTGCCTTGGTACCTTGATTTCTGCTTTTGATGTAGCTCCCCCTTCTAACATAGGTTCTTCAAAGTCTTCAACTTCATGTCCATATTCATCAAGCTCTACCAATCTTGCCTTTCCTTTATTCACTAATTGATGGGTTGAATCCATGCTTGAACTCCTTTGTATGCTTTTATCACTGATTTCCAAGCTATCTGGAAACCTAGATTCATATCTTCTGTCTGCCTCTTCAATGTCTTCAGCCTGCAATGGAACTTTGGAAGCGTACCATGGTTTGAGTTCATCAAACACTACATCTCTAGATACTCTTAACTACTTTGTATTAGGATTGTATCACCTGTAACCTTTTTACTCCATAACATAACCAATAAACATACATCTTTCAACCCTTGCATCCATCTTGCCTCTCAAATCTTGTGGCACATGTGTGTAGCATACACACCCAAAGATTCTAATGTGTGAAAGGTTTGGTTTCCTTCCACTCCATGCCGTCATGTGCCCCTAATCTGGCACACCTATTCATCCAGTACACAATAGTAGATATAGCATCTTTCCAATATGTTAAAGGCACATTCATTTCATTTAACATACTCCTCACAATTTTAGAAATATACCTATTCTTCCTCTCTGCCACCCCATTTTGTTGGGGATTATACGTGTAAGTGATTTGCCTCTTTATACCTTGGTACTACAAGAAATCACAAAAATCATGGGAAAAGTATTCTCCCCTCCATTAGACCTTAGGGTTTTGATGTAGCAACATGTCTCCTTTTCAACTTGTGCCTTGAATCTTTTGAATACATCAAACACATCTAATTTTTGCTTCATACAATACAACCATACTTTTCTTGAGTAGTCATCTATGAAGGTTACAAAGTACCTATTACCTACAAGAGAGGTCTCTTTGTTTGGCCCCCGTACATCTATGTGCACAAGGTCTAACACACCATGTGCTACATATCCACTCTTCTTGAAGGGCAGCATAGTAGACTTGCCTAGTTAACAAGCTTCACACATCTCATGCAGCATTTGTAATGAAAAATGTGGTAAACCTCTTACCAATTTCCTCTTCTCCATATATTTCAACCTTTGAATGTTGATGTGACCACACCTTTTATGCCACAAATCCAAATCTCCAATCTTCTTGTCACCATAGGTGATGAACATGGCCTTGTTGCTTTGTCCCTTGCCAATGTCAAGAGTGAACATCCTTCCTTCCTTTGTTCCTTTGGGTATCATCTCAAAGTCATTCCTTGGGTCTTCAATAAAGCATCCATTGTTGTTGAAATTTACTTGGTATCCCTTTTCAACCATCTACCCAATAGAGATTAAGTTCTTTGTAATAGTAGGAACATGCAATACCTCAGATAGTCCTCTTTCTTTGTGGTCGCCTTCAAGCTTCACATCTCCCATTTGTTGTATCTCATACTGTATGTTGTCTCTTGTGTCCACAAAGCCTCTTTGCTTGGGTGCTTGAAGATTGCTGAAGTACTCTTCTTGACCTGACATGTGATTACTACAACCACTATCTATATACCACACCTCATCATGTGGTTGACCTTCACTGTTATGCTTCATAGCTAACAAATGCTCATTTTCTAAATTTGTTGAGGAGTTAGCATAATTACCTTGCCCTTTGTAATTGTTCCCTCCTTGCTTTTGCCAACAATCTTTCGCATAGTGTCATAGCTTCCCATGATTGAAGCATCCATTTGAGTTGGAGTAGCCTCGACCTCCATATCTTGCTCCTCTACTTCTTCCTCTTCCTCTTCCTCTTGATGATTGACCTTCATCTTGGCTTGGTTGACTCCCTTGATAGATCTGGTTGCCTTGTTGGTAGTTGCTTCTACCTCTTCCTCTTGAACCACCTGTGTTGTTCTTTCCTCTTCCTTCTTTGCCTACATAGAAGAGTTGGTCTTGGCTGCCCTTTGACTTGTTGCTTCCATGGTTGAGATCCTCAGCCACCATAAAAGAAGTTGCTCAAAATCTGGGAATGAATCTCTTACATACATAGAGGTCGTGAATGCCTTCCATTTATCATCTTCTCTAAGCCCATTAAGTGTGTGGGCAACTAGTTCATCATCATCTACAACACATCCTATTGAACCAAGTGCATCAGAAATATCTTTTGTCATTAATACTTTGATTTGATAACTTCCTAAGGTTGTTGAGCTCATTCTTGAGCTAAATCTTTCTAGCCTTTGTAGAGGTAGAATACAACCTTTCTAAACACTCCCAAACCTTCTTGGATGTATCTAGGTCTTGGATATGACCTATCATGGAGTTGCTTATATGTTGAGATAGAATGAAGATAACTCTCCTATCCCTTTTTTCCCATTCTCTAATGGATCTCCTTTGATTCTCAATAGGTGTATTTGGATCTGGCTTCACCTCAGTACCACTAACCAACCCCCAAATACCCTTTCCCATGAGGAAGTTAGAGATTCTAAACTTCAAAGGTTTGTAATTGCTCTTTTCAAACTTCTCAATCTGAGTATTATAGTCTCCCATTATGTATGAGAATATAAGGTGGATCCAAATCCCTCTTTGGATTGTGATAGATGTGAGAAATAATGATGTGTTAGCTTCCCACAAGAGTATCCACTTGTCGTGAACTTTTGGTGATGATAGAAGCTCTCCCTTACTTCAACTCCTACTCCAATAATCAAACCATTCCCTTCTTCTAGCCACTAGACAATATGTTGGATTAATCTTTAAGTGTAAAGGAGCCTCTTTACAAATTTTTATGCAGTCCTTGTTGGTATCTAACCACCTATTTCTCCACTTTGGATTGGGTTTCTCAAAGAGTTCCTTTCTGACTAATATATCTTCTTCATATTCTAAGTACATGTTAGGTGGTAATCCAACTCTTGCAATCTAATAGTTGTTTATACTTTCCAAGATTATACAAAATGGGATTCCAAGTCCATCAACTGCCCAATGATGTTAATCTAGACAGACACCATTTTCCAAGGAAACTTTTACTATTTGTTCATCATATTCATTATGCATTTTTCTAATAAACTCCATTCTTGATTCTCAACTCGTTATCAGTATCTGCACAAATTCTTCAGAATAATCTTCCTCCTGTCTGTTATCTGTCTCTATATAAATGTCCTCTGGTGGTGGTTACATTCTATTTTTCTTCTTCTACTTGTTCCTCTAACTTCACTACCTCTTTCTTTTCCTTTCCTTCTTGACTTTCCAACTACTTCTTTAATTCTGCTACTTCTTCCATTAGTTCAATATTCTTTGAATTCAACAATTCTTTTCCATTCCTCCATTCTTCCCTCTCTTTGGCTGTATTTTGGTATAACATGTTATACCCTCTCATTGCAATAGCAGCATGTGTGCTAGCCTGTTTCTCCATTTCTTTAGTATCTTGCAATTCCTCTTGTAATTTTTGTACTTGTTTCCTCAATCCTTCCAGCTCTTCTTGATCCACATTGATTGCTTGGCTTTCCACTTGTATCTGTCCTTCATCCATTAACAGTTTATTGATTTCTTCATTAGCTCTAACAATTATTTGATAAGACACCTACAATATTATGTACTTGCATTCCATTTTCTTCATTTCACCTTCCACCTTAGATACATTTTCAGTCTATTTTGCACATTTCTCCTCTAGAAATCTAATTTTCTTTTGGTTCTAACATGTTCTTCCTCATAAGTTTCTCCTTTATCTGAATACTCATGCTGACTCTCTTCTTCCTTCTTTTCTTCATTCTCTAGGTAATCATCTCCTATTACTATATCATCTATATCCATAGGCTCATATACTACATCATGTTTCTCTATTTGTTCTTCATCTTTGGTTTTCTTTCCCAAGTCCAATAAAACTTCTTCAATCTTCTTACTCACCTTTGCCTCTTCTTCTTTCTGATGGCATTCTTCTTCAACCTCTTCTTGTTCCTTATTTTCTTCAGTCTTTTGTATTACTGTCTCTTCTACAAAAGGTTGACAATATGGTTGCTCTGAAGGTTTAGTCCAAATTGGTTTTGAACCTCTATCTATAACTCCTTCACTGATTCCTTCATTCACTGTGATAATACCTTCCAACATTTTTCCTTTACCCTTCAGCCTCCTGTTTTCTTCTTCAGGACTGATATCCTTTGTAGATTCTTCTAGAATCTTGATTCCTCTTGAACTTCCAACTAAATTTTCTACTGATTTTTCTACTTTTAATGTTTGTATTGCTTTAACTAGTGTGCTTGGTACGGATAAATTTAAACTTCTCAATAGAAAACCTTCTATATCAGTATCGAAGTCTGAAGATAAATTTGTTTCTTTACTTTTTCCAACTGTATTATCTTGTTTCAATTCCTCTTCCAATTGTGTAACTGATTGTTCCATTGCTTTCCCCTTACTTTTCCTGGTTGGTTTCTTCTTCTGAACATTCTTCTTTGGCACCCTTTTCTTGCCTACAACTATGGTTCTGGTTTCTGGAGGTCCCTTCAACTCTTTAAAGTATGCTAGTAATTCCACCTCCTTCTTGACAAACATTTCCTTTGTTTTTGTAGACATCATCTAATCATGAAGTTCTTCATAATATTCTATCTCCTCTTGTTTCCAATCAGTGGCTTTATAAGTTCTTTGGAACTGTCAATCTTATGAGCTATTCCTAACTTCACTATTCTAGAGTGTATTGAACTCTAGAAAGTCATGAGATATATTCTAGTAGTTGGAATCAAACCCAAATGAATAAGTCAATCTTGGACTTGTCCTCTTTTGAAGATTGATAAAGTTCTTATACAGAACATTTATCTAGGATGTTTAATTTAGTTATTGAGTTCCAATCGACTAACCCTAGACTTTTGTGAAAGGAATCTAATACGATTTCTGAGTCAATTCCAAAAGATTTGGAAAGAAATAACTGAAAATCTATATAACTAATTCAAAGTTTTAAGATATAAACTTGCTATAAGTCAAATACTTGATGATGCAATACTTTAATTTTCCAAAGATATGTTTCATTAAGTTATTGAAGCATTTTTTTTCTTCTATCTTTAAGAGAAAGGAACTCGATTCTCAAAAAGATTTATAGAGTAAATATGAACATCATCCAACCACAAAATACTAGTATGGTATCCAACATTAGTGTGTAAACCCACTAAGGTTCTATTGATGCATTTTTACTCAAATAATACTTCACTTGAGAGACTAAGTTCATGCTTATATTCAATCTCTATGAATATTTACTAGGAATGCAATCCTTGAGCATTGCCTTGAGTTAGAAGGTTGAATTTACCGAGTTACACTAGGAACTTGGTGCTTGATTTAGTCAATCTAATTCTTAGTTGAAAGGATCTTTTCAATGTCAAAGTCCTACTTCTTTAGACTAAATCAACTACACTTTAGCTTGAAGTGGTTCATGATTCAAATAAGAACAAGCCTTTATTAAAAAAAAGATCTTCAAACTTACCACCTTCTTATCTTCTATTGCGTTGACCTTGAAGTTTTAATTGACTTGAAGATCAAATCTAACTTCAAAATCCCTTCTCAGACTAAAAGATAATTATCATCCCATGGTCCAATGTCCCATACCTTCTTTCCTACATCAATCTCAATAGAAAATATGGTGTCCCATACCAACCTATTTTATATTCACATTAATGTGTGGGTGATACTTATCCTAAAGCTTGAACATATCTTGATAGAGTACCTTTTTAGTTGAACTCTTCAAAAAAATTTTAAAGTTTTAGGCATTACCTGTAATTTGACATTCTAGGTTTTGATCCCTTCATATGATCATTTCACGATTTTGTGCTTTCCTTTGGGAACTTGAAATCTGAAGTAAAATTTGGTCTCCCATGCCACCCCATTTTATATTCACATTAATGTGTGGGTGATACTTATCCTAAAGTCTGAATATATACTGATAGAGTACCTTTTCACTTCGAGTCTTTAAAAGAATTTTGAAGTTTCAGGCCTTACCTCTGACTTGATATTCTAGGTTTTGATCCCTTCACATGGTCATTTCATGATTTTGTGCTTTCCTTTGGGAACTTGAAAATGACTTGATAGAATATCTATTCTTATTTGCTCAGGTTTTCAAATAGAAACCAGTTATAATTCCAAGTACCTAAATTTTCACAATTTCAAGGCCAATTGGTTTATTCTTGACCAATTCATAGTGTCAAGAGCTTTTTACTTCTTGTCTTTAGATTCCTTTCTAACTAAAGCTTTAAGTAGCTACCTCAAAGATTTTTCAAGAATCTCTGTACTCTTAAGTCTATGCATCCGCTCATGCTTTTGGATTTCACCTTTAAGAAATCTCTTTAAGGATAGGTAAACTTTACATTTTACCTTCCACATACTTAATTACCATTGATATAGTTGCAAACTACATGCTTGGAATTTTTATTTTGTTCAAACTTGGAACAACTTACTTATTTCACACTTTTCATTGTACAAATGGAACTTGAGTGAAAATTTCCCAAAAGGAACTTGATTCCCAATACGGGCAAACTTTAGAGTAGTTCCAATTGTAATTTCTTGGACAAACTTGGCCAATCTTGTTCAAATCTTGTTGAACTTGCGATAAAAATAAAGACTTAGTCTTTATCTTTAAGATCTCTTGAACTATCGAAAGCTTCTTTGGCTTACCCATGGGATTTAAAAGATCTTTCCACAAATCAAGTCCAAGTATGTCTTTCATATTCTAAAGGTAAGAATCTTTGACACACCTCCAAGTGATATCAACCATTGGACTTTAAGAACCACTTCTCATGGTTTGGGAGTTCTTGGGAACTACTTGCTATCTAAAGAGTTTGAAGAATTTCATTCTCACTACTTGGCAAAATGTTATTCTTCAAGGACTTGAGATTCATTGCTCTCATAGAAATGCAAGAAACTAAGAATTATGACCACCATGTGCTAGACAGATGAATCTCCTCCCAACCTTAAGCTTGTATATATAGCAACTGGAATCAATGAGGACCACAAATGTAGCTAGAGTCCACAAGCGCATGTGCAATCTCCTCCACTCCTTAAATATCTTCTACTAGAGTCTACTAGTGGTTGAAGCGATCTCGACCACTACTTTAGTACCTTTTACTAGAGTCCACTAGTGGTTGGTGTACTTGTCACTCGAGTTAAGTCTCGCTAGACTCAATTTAGCTCATGTTAGCTTGATTTAGAAGGCTCTAGAGCTCCTTGGGAAAAACTCTCTCCCCATGCTCCCCATGGGGGTTGGACCCAAGACCTCCTCCTTTCGAACCTTGAGACTTAACCACTACGCTAAGTGGATCACTTGTTTAAGAAAGCACCTGAACTGATGCATAAATCTATTCTCAAGATATTTGGCCATACACACAAGTGACCAAATGGTGTCAGATTTCAGATGAGTCTAAATGATCCGGACCCTTAGATCATAGACTTACTTTATTACATACATCCTATATGTTGTGTGCATGGGAATGCTAATTAGAGTTATAGATGTATAACAACTACATAGGTTCTACATTATTCAGTTATAACAAAGTGTCTAACTCTATAAATGAGATGAGACTTGCACTTGGTAGATCTTTCTCTACATGGATAAAATATTTATTTCCATTCTTTATAGGCTTTAAGGTTTTTTTATGGTATCCTCTTTTACGTATATCCTCCAACACCTAGAAGTACTCCCTAAATAGTAGTGGATTAGCTCTCTTCATGTTTATGATGAGATGTTGAGGAATTTCTAGACTTTGGACTAGAGAATAATTATGAAACTATAAGTATTGAAATCATTTATCATGACATGCACCCTAGTCTTGTATACAGTATCATGTAGCTAAGAAGTGACTTACGCAAAAAATAGTTGTGTGAGTTTTTCTTATGCATCACTGCCACTACCTTGCATCTAGGACTACCATGAATGTAAAGTATTTGCACGAGATAGACCACCTTTTTGGTTTTACCTAAGGCCATACTCATCCCTGATCTTGGCTTATTTCTCTTCTCCAAAAATTTAACTTACCATTTTGGGAGATAAACATCTAAAATAGAAACTCTCTCTTGGTCTTCTTACATTAATTTAAGAATAGTTTCAATCCCTCTACTCTTTGCTTTTTACTAGAAATTTGATTTTCTTGATGAATTCTCTTTTATTGAATTTAATGGCTCTCAATTTTTTGAGGGGCTGATCCATGTCCATAGGAGTGTATCGATGACGGTTATGGTGCTTATGAATCTTGGAATTTATAAATGAAAACTAGATGCAATAATGCAAAAAAGGAGGAGATATTTTAATATATAGTTGAAGTTCAAATTCAGTAGTTTTGCAATGAAGCCTCAACCTCTCGATGACCCCTGAGTTATCTCTCTCTAATTCACACTTGCACACTCAATGACAATGACACTCATAATCTCACTCACATTTACAATCACAAGGAAATCTTTGACTTCTCACATGGCCACTGTTTGGTTGTTACTATTCAGTACAACACTAAAATATCCAAAGTAATGGGATTGGGGAACGGGGATTTATGAATGCACAGTATTCATGAACATGCATTTCTATTCCTTACAATTGCAGTAATACAAACTTCATAAAATATCACTTCATTAAAACCATAAGAGAAAGACAGAATCAGATTATGACAATAGAAGGTGGATCTTTAATTAATGTAGATACATAGCATTGAAATACACCATATTCTCTTAGGTAACACTTTGAATAAGATTTGATAGACTTCACCGACTTTAGCACTTTGCAAATCTACATCTGTACTTGCTTCCATCCATAATGCATACCGTAATGAACAACTGAACAACACTAAAGCTCTTCATAATCGATACACACCGTTCCGTAATTTCAAAATACAATAAATCACCATAATCTCAAACTCCAAAAACTCTTAGGATCTCTCTAAAATCTCATCTTTCCTACTACATGAGAAAAAACATTTTACAAATAAAGTGGTCGTCCACACTGGCTTCCAACACTAGCATGCATGGTGGATATGAACCCACTAATTACCTGGAAAAATTTACAAGTCATCATCATTTTTTTGTGTTTCTAGAAACATTATCATTTCTAAATCATACCGCAATTCGTTGAACGTCTCCCTAAGATTTTCCTCCGAAAGTTGAATTTTTGCTTCAAAAAATTCCTTCAGATCTAGGAGTTGTTGATCAGAACTTCTGCAACTAATTATAGTTACTTCTAGTTCTAGAATACATTTTTGATACCCATCCAATAAGTTATCAAAAGCTATAGCTACATCAGATAGCTTAGTTATATATTTTGCCGTTGATTTCGCTGCTTTTTGTTTTGTGAGTCAACTCGAAAACTGAGTCATCCTTTGTTAATTTCTCCACCTCTACTTCCTTATCTGCCAAAACTATGTTTGCATCTTCGCAATGTTGCTTCAGTTGCGTGATTTGCCTCTCCAACTCCAAAATCCCTAGATCTTGTGTAGATACAGTGTCAAAACTTTGTTGAATGTTACAGACCTTTTCTTCAAGTGCTATGAACTCAAAATTCCGTACTACGAATCTTTGCTCTACTTCCATAGTGGAAATACTTAGGCGTTTTATTTCTCCACTCTGTTCTTTCACGTTTACCTTTAATTTCTACTTTTTTTGCTCTAACTTCTATAACTTAGTCGTCAACTCTTTGTTAGTGTTCTTAAATTTATGATGTGACTTCTACATCTGACCTACTTCTGCTTGAAGCCTTGCTATAATCTTCGGCTTTTCTTCAATAGTTACTTTTAGGGTGTTATTCTCTATAATAGTTTCATTCAATTCATCCATCATTTCTTCATGAATTATGCCATCTCTTTGAGCACTCTTTGTTCTGGCTTCTTTCACCTTAGCCCAAAGTTGATTGAGTTCTTTAGTCACATAAGCTCTCTCTGTTAACAACTTATCCTTTTCCGTAATCATGTTATTGTATTTTGTTTGAAAATCTTCTAACTTAACCACACTCCATGTTATCCCTCTAGCTAAATCACCAAGTAGCACTGGTCGAACCGTTTAACTATTATACATCCATGGATAGATGTAGTCACTGTATTGTACTCGAGGCAGCTTTACTTTACCTTCTTCATTTTTCCACCGATCTATAAGTCCACAAGATAAAAATGTGTGTAATACTAGAATTTTTGAGATGTGCCTCTCGAACGATCTCCTTGTTCTTGTTGTTGTTTTCTGCATCTCTCCTCCTCTGTAGCTCTTTTTTCCCTTTCTTCCCCTTCTCCTTTCCTAGTTTCTTCTTCCTCATGTTGTCGTTGCCTTTCTTCTTCCATTCACTCTCTTGCTGCCTCTTCTTCTCTCACCTTCCTCTCCACTTCTTCCCTAGCTTTCCTCTCTGCTTCTTCCTTGGCCTTCCTCTCGGCTTCCAGCCTTTGATTCTCCTCCACCTATTCCTTCAAGACTCCTCTTCCTCCTCTCTATTGGTCTCTGTCTCATCATGAGAGGTACCTTCCATTGGTTTATGTTGATGTATAAAACACCACAAGAAATGAATTAATGTGACACTAGAACACCTCTATGGTCACCATTAACTCATTGCCACTCCAAACTTTGAGAAATGATAGCTTAAAGTGAGAACTTTGCTTCTACAGAAATTCCTAGTCACCGAAATGACATACCTTCAGTATTTTGCTAATTTCTCCTCGCTCACATATTATTTCTCTATGAAACTTTATAAGCTGAAACTAGAAGAGTAGAGCTTTCTAACAAGCTATCATATGCATCAAACGGAGCTCTAGAACTCAAGTTATGGCCCTCACAAGATGACCCTGTATGACCTTCCAAAACTGGAAAACTTGCCTGTTTTAGTAAGAGCGCCTGTTTAAAATTAGAATTCGATGCATAGCATCGACTTGCAACGAGAATTCGATGCCGGGCATCGACTTGGGATGTTTTTGGCCACTTTTCAGCAGGGATTCGATGCCGGGCATCGACTTCCCGCATAAAGTCTTGATCTTCTGGACACCAAAACTATAGGTGATTTCATGCACACTTAGAATATGACTTATCAACTGGAATTCGATGCCAGGCATCGAGTTGCTCCAACAACATCATGTTTTTCAAACACTTCAGTACTGAATGAAAAATATAAAAGAAAATATGACTTATCAACAGAGATTCGATGCCAGGCATCGAGTTGCTTGGAAAACTTGATCTTTGTAACTCATCACACAGTAGGTAATCATGGAGATGATGGAGAGAGGCTCATACACAGAACTTTACTCAGTTCTTCTCATAACTGTAAAAACTCTGAAGTTTTACAAATGCTTTCTCACTCAGAGAAGCTTGACTATACTCAGTCATACAAAAATGAGTTCTTCTCACTTTCTCTCTCACCGCGTCAGTTGATACAAACTAACTTATATAGATTTTCTCATTCCCGTGATTTTTAAAAAACTTCTAGAACTAAAGTGAACTAACTTTACAAGTATGATACACTTGTGAATTTGTCCCTTCACATAGGCATGGGGTTTTCTTCCTAAGATTTGAACTTCAAATATATGTCCAATTAGTGAGTGTTTCTCCAACAGCTCCCCCTCAATCACTAATTGACATTCCCTGTTTCTTCATATCATCTTCTTTTCTTTTACTCCTGCCATGCTTTTGAATCTATTGGTCTTCACACCATCCAAGCTCTTTGTCATTATGTCTGCTAACTGATCTTTAGTAGAAATGTATTCCACTTCAATCTCTTTCTCCATTACCTTTTCTCTGAGAAAATGATACTGTATCTCTATGTGCTTTGTTCTTGCATGAAATACTGGATTTGCTGCAAGATAAAGTGAACTCATATTATCTCCATGTATTGTAGGTGTACCTTGATCAATGCCTAAGCTCTTGAACAATGTCTGCATCCATATGACTTCCTTAGCTGCTTCCACAAGTCCTTTGTACTCTGCTTCAGTTGATGATAATGCTACTGTATGTTGTTTCTTGGAACACCAACTTACAAGCTTATCACCAATGTATATCATGTAACCATGAGTTGATCTCCTGTCATCTTGATTACCTGCCCAGTCTGAGTCACTGTAGGCTCTCAACTTCAAATCTGATGTAAAAGGATAATATAATCCTTCCTTTATAGTTCCTTTGATATATCTGAGAACTCTTTGACCTGCAATCCAATGTGGGTCCTTTGGACAATGCATGAATTGTGACAAAACTCCCACTGCATAACTAAGGTCAGGTCTTGTTAGTGTAGCATAAATCAAACTACCCACAAGAGATTGATACTTCCTCATATCTTTGTAGTCTGCACCATCATATTTACTGAGCTTGTGATTAACTTCAAGTGGAGTTGAAGCTTCTCTGCAATTTTCCATATCAAACTTCTTCAACAAGTTCAGAAGATACCTTTCTTGTGACACATATATGCCATGATCTGTATAAGTAACTTCCATTCCAAGAAAGTATGATAACTTTCCTAGGTCACTGATCTTAAACTCTTTTTCAAGCAATCTCTTTACCTCCTTGATTCCTTCATCTGAAGTACCTGTGATTATAATGTCATCTACATAAATACAAATGTAGATTGTACCTTCCTCTGTTCTTTTGATAAGTAGACTTGAATCTGCTTTTGAACTTTGATATCCAAGATCATTGAGATACTTCACCAGTCTATAGTTCCAAGCTCTTGGAGCTTGCTTCAATCCATACAATGCTCTTCTCAACCTGCAAACAAAATTTGGATACCTGGAATCTATAAATCCTTGAGGTTGTTCCATGTATACCTCATCTGATATGTATCCATTCAAAAATGCATTTTTTATATCCAATTGACTTAGAGTCCATCCTTTTGAAGCTGCAATAGCAATGATTGTCCTTATAGTTGACATCTTAGCTACGGGACTGAATGTCTCATCATAATCTATGCCATAAGTCTGGGCATAGCCTTTCACCACCAATCTAGCTTTGTATCTGGCTATACTTCCATATGCAAGCTTCTTCACTTTATAAACCCATTTATTTCCAATAACTTTCTTACCATTTGGTTTAGGAACAAGTTCCCATGTCTTGTTCTCCTCCAGTGCATTGAATTCTTCCTTCATTGCTTCTTCCCATTGCTTCTTACCTTTAGCTTCATCATAGTTCTGAGGTTCTTCATCATCTTTGACCATATATGCATAGTTCTTCTGAGTTATATAAGAAGTATCATAAGAATACCTTTCTGGTTGTCTTCTAGTCCTGCTTGACCTTCTTGGTTCACATTCTTCATATGTGTCTGGATACACCTATTCATCAAATATAGGAGCTTCTTCATTTCTTCTTGTTAATCCACTTGTGGATGTACTTGCTTGCATATAGTCTTCATCTCTATTTACCTGCACAATTGATTTTCCTTTCTCACATCTTCTTACCTCTTCTTCAAATTCTTCAGCTGTATGACTTTGATCTGCATACCAACTTTTCTGTTCATCAAATTTAACATCTCTAGAAACAAGAAATTGTTTGGTTAGAGGATTCCACAACCTGTAACCCATCTGCTTTTCATCATAACCAATGAACACATATTTTTCTGCCTTTGGTTCAAGTTTATGCCTAAGCTGTGATGGCACATAAGCATATGCAATTGATCCAAACACTCTACAATGATCTAGTGTTGGTTTCTTACCCCACCAAGCTTCATATGGAGTCATACCATTGAGAGCTGCACATGGTAATCTATTTACAAGATATGTAGCTGTATTTACAGCTTCAGCCCAAAGATAATTTGGACAATTCTTCTCCTTCAACATAGCTCTAGCAAACTCAACCAAAGTCCTGTTCCTTCTTTCTGCTACACCATTTTGTTGTGGTGTATACCTGCAAGTTATTTCTCTCTTAATACCTGCATTCCAAAGATAATCATTGAACTCTTGGGAGAAGTATTCTCCCCCTCCATCAGACCTCAGTCTTTTAAGCTTTTGACCTGTGACTCTCTCTGCATATGCATGAAAATGCTTGAAAGCTCCAAACACTTCTGATCTTTCCTTCAAAACATATAATGTTATCCATCTTGTAGCATCATCAATAAAAAGAACATAATACCTTGAGCCACTGATAGATCCTTCTTTTGTTGGTCCCCATACATCTGTATGAATGAGCTCAAGTACTCCATCATGTTTGAATCCTTTCTTCTGAAATGGTAACCTGTGTGCTTTACCCATTTGACATGCTTCACATTTATAAACCATATGTTGACTTTGCACATTTGGTAATCCTAGTACAGACTGATTAGCAACCATAGCTTTAATTCCTCTTTCATTGAAATGACCTAATCTCTTATGCCAGAGATCAAGTTCTGTAATCACTGCTTCACCATGTGTGAGCAAAGCTTGACCAATGTTTCCTTGCACTCTTAAAGTAAAGAGTCTACCTTCTTTCTTACCAGAGACAATCTGATTATATCCATTCTCTGGATCTTCAACAAATACTCCTTCATTTGTAAACCTGACTTGAAAACCTTTTTCAACTATCTATCCCACACTTATCAAGTTTTTAGGTATTGTAGGAACATACAAAACATTGGTTAGCAAATCAGCTCCACTCTTGCATTTCACTTTTCCAATTGAATGTACACTATGTCTTGTATTATCACCAGTTTGAACTGTGTGACTAGAAATGCCTTTTTCCAAATCTGACATCAATTCTATGTTTCCTGACAAATGATTAGAACATCCAGAGTCAATGTAAAATACCTTTAGATCTTCTTTATCTGATGTGTTGATTGAATTCATCATCAATGATGTATGACTTTCATTCTGTGTGTCATTTGCATAGTTGTAGTAGGTGGTGTTGTAGGATTGATTCTGTCCCCAACTTCTTCCTCCACCTCTACCATAGCCTCCTCTTTGACTTTGTCTACCTCTTTGGAAATTACTTTGATATCTTCCACCTCGACCTCTGCTATTGTTGTTTTGATTCTGGTTTGATCCTTGTTGATTGTGCCAACAGTCATGAGCCAAATGATTACTCAATCCACAGATCCAGCAAGCCTTCTTGTTGTTATTTTGATTACCTCTTCCTCTTCCAAAACCTCTTGCTCTTCCTCTACCAGTGCCTTTACCTCTTGCATAATAAGCTTGAGAACTAGATTCCTCTTCATCCTTTGCTTTACCTTTATCTCCTTTCTTCTTGTTCTTCATGTACATTGCAGAACTTTGTCCTTTATCTCCATCTCCCTTCAAGTCTTGCTCATATGTGAGCATCAAACCAAGCAACTGGTTCAAATCTGGAACATAATGATTTAATGAAAGTTCTGTTGATAAGACAAAAGGTTTCCACCTTTCATCCCCTCTCAAACCTGCAAGTAGTTGAGCAATCAATCTGTGATCTTCAACATCTTCATCTATGGATCCAAGACTATCTGCTAGATCCTTCATCTTAGTGACATAATCACTAATACTTTGACTAGGCTTCTTCTTGAACGTTGTAAACTCTGACCATAGACTTGCTTTCCTTGCTTTAGTAGTACTTTGGAAATGATACTCCAATGCATTCCATATATCTTCAGATGATTCCAATCCTCTGATGTGTGGTAGCAAATGATCTGAGATTGTATTGTAGATGTAGGCTTTTGCACTTGCATCCTTCTTCTGCCAATGCTTTAAAGCATCTAGTTCTTCTTTCTTTGGTCGGCTTTCATCTTCGAATACTGGCTTCTCTTCTTCACCTGTAACATATATCATGAGATCCTTACTCATAAGTAAGGCTTCCATTCTCATTACCCATGCGGGGTAATTATCTCTGTCCAGTTTGTCAATGGAGATATGATCTGCCATAGTTCTTTCCTTCTGCTGCAACCTGTGAGCTTAAAGGATAAAGGATAATACCTTTTGAAGTTCTTTGTGTATGAGGATACTTTTGAAGTAACCTTTTGATGCCTTGTGTCTTCAAATGCTTCACCTTTCAAACTTTAATGGAAAACTTTCCAAAACTTCTCGTACCTTTGTCGTCTTCTGCTCTCGAGAATCTTTCTGCTCTGATACCACTTGTTGATGTATAAATCACCACAAGAAATGAATTAATGTGACACTAGAACACCTCTATGGTCACCATTAACTCATTGCCACTCCAAACTTTGAGAAATGATAGCTTAAAGTGAGAACTTTGCTTCTACAGAAATTCCTAGTCACCGAAATGACATACCTTCAGTATTTTGCTAATTTCTCCTAGCTCACATATTATTTCTCTATGAAACTTTATAAGCTGAAACTAGAAGAGTAGAGCTTTCTAACAAGCTATCATATGCATCAAACGGAGCTCTAGAACTCAAGTTATGGCCCTCACAAGATGACCCTGTATGACCTTCCAAAACTGGAAAACTTGCCTGTTTTAGTAAGAGCGCCTGTTCAAAATTAGAATTCGATGCATAGCATCGACTTGCAACGAGAATTCGATGCCGGGCATCGACTTGGGATGTTTTTGGCCACTTTTCAGCAGGGATTCGATGCCGGGCATCGACTTCCCGCATAAAGTCTTGATCTTCTGGACACCAAAACTATAGGTGATTTCATGCACACTTAGAATATGACTTATCAACTGGAATTCGATGCCAGGCATCGAGTTGCTCCAACAACATCATGTTTTTCAAACACTTCAGTACTGAATGAAAAATATAAAAGAAAATATGACTTATCAACAGAGATTCGATGCCAGGCATCGAGTTGCTTGGAAAACTTGATCTTTGTAACTCATCACACAGTAGGTAATCATGGAGATGATGGAGAGAGGCTCATACACAGAACTTTACTCAGTTCTTCTCATAACTGTAAAAACTCTGAAGTTTTACAAATGCTTTCTCACTCAGAGAAGCTTGACTATACTCAGTCATACAAAAATGAGTTCTTCTCACTTTCTCTCTCACCGCGTCAGTTGATACAAACTAACTTATATAGATTTTCTCATTCCCGTGATTTTTAAAAAACTTCTAGAACTAAAGTGAACTAACTTTACAAGTATGATACACTTGTGAATTTGTCCCTTCACATAGGCATGGGGTTTTCTTCCTAAGATTTGAACTTCAAATATATGTCCAATTAGTGAGTGTTTCTCCAACAATTTACATTCTACTGCCCTTTTCTTGCGAATCTACAGGAAAACCTTCACCAAACGTACTGTGTATTCTCAATTTAAGTATGCTAGGGTCTCCGTAAAGAGCAGAATGAAAATTACCCCCACCTTGGAATCCAACACGACATTGACTGCTCGTCCCATCTGTCTAAAAAGTCATCGTACTTCTTTCTTTAGTTTTGGAAAAATTTTCTCAGCCCAACTTACTGTGAAGAGATGGATAGGTATGTGCTTGAAGATGAAGAAGTGTTGCAAAATCCTTGATCTACACCAGCCAAATGAACTCCAGGAGTATATGGTGGGCCCTTTTAGCTTGCCAATGGATGTATTAGACACCCTATGTACCTTGGAAGATCACTCTCAAAAAGATAGATCAAAACAGATAAGTTGGAGTTAGCTCAAAGATGAAGAACTTGTTATTTTGGTTCATACACCTGTCGCGTGTTTTGCATAATTCTTTGAGCACAGTAGAAACTAGCTTAATTCCTCTTAGGTAAGTCTACTTAACTTAAAGAGCTAACTTTTCAAGAGTAATCTCATAAAAAATAATGAACCACACACTAAGAATGAGTTTTAACAAGTGATGATATCATCCCGATTTTCATGGGCTGCTATAGTTTGAGACTAGTGAGCAGAAAAATGAACATAAATCCAGATTCAAGCATTCAATGATTATGAAAATTTTTATGCTAATCCAAGACAATATGCTGAATCTAACAAGCTTCAAATCATTGAATTTGGGTAAGTACACAATGAGAAATAGCTCTCACAAGATGAGTAAAAAAGTCGGGTACCTGACAGAGAAATGAAAATGAATAGACAGTGTTGCCTTCAACTGATCATAAACGAAGATTGAAACACTCAAATGAAATGAACATTGGTGCACATATAGTAGACTTATAGAGCTAACTGCACCAAGTTAAATCACTGAAAATGATGCACCAAGCTTAGAGAAACCATCTCTGCAATCTGACTGAGAAAACTGAGAGATATGGCAGTCAGTAGTATACTTCACAAGAACATGGAAATATGAATTCAAATGATAATGAAAATGAAATTATATTGCTTGTAAAATACAATGGAATTACTGATACATATGTGTGCCTTGTAATCACACCTTGATATGGCATAAAGCTCAGCTCTTGGAGGTCTTCACATAGGTCTCTCTAACCATGACTAAAACTGCCATCTATTTATAGTTGAGTTTGGGAGGCTAACTTCCCTCAATCACTCTCCAATCAATCAGTGATTGATTTGATTCTCTACCTACCACAAATCATGAATTCGTGGCTCCTCTTTCCCTTTTTTATCAAGTGGACTCAACCGCTTTAGATTCTTTCACTTTTACATTCAGTAAAGTCTTCAAAAGTTACAAGAGGTAGTTCACAAGTGAACCTTACATTGTCTTCATTTTAAGGCTTCTTCTATGACTTTGGTGGACTCAAGACAATACTTAGGCTTGTCATAGACTTGCTCCAACAGCTCCCCCTCAAGCCAAGTATGCTTGAGGTCTTCAATCTTCCAAGATTACCTGCAAACCAATCATAGCCTTGAATTTGCAGAGCTTTGTACCATCCAATGCTTTGGTTAGAATATCTGCACATTGTTGATGAGTGGACACATATGATATTTGAATCTCTTTGCTTAGAACCTTCTCTCGTACATAGTGATAATGAACTTCAATATGTTTAGTCCTTGCATGAAAAATAGGATTAGCAGCTAAGTGAATAGAACTCGTATTGTCACTAAAAATAGTTGGAGTTCCAAACTCCAATCCAAGATCTTTGAATAATGTCTTCATCCACATAGCTTCCTAAGTAGCTATGGCAAGACCTCTATATTTAGCTTCAATAGAAGAGAGAGCAACTGTGGGTTGCTTCTTGGATGACCATGAAATAAGCTTTGAACCTGCAAAGGTAAGATAACCTGAAGTGCTCCTTCTATCTTCCTTGGAGCCAGCCCAATCTGCATCAGAAAATAGCTTCAAACCTAAATCAGATACATAAGGATAATAAAGTCCTTCATTTATGGTTCCTTTGAGATGCTTGAGAATCCTTTTGTCAGCATCCATGTGTGGTTTCCTTGGTGTGTGCATAAATTGACTTAGCACACTCACACTGTAACATATATCTACTCTTGTCAATGTGGCATAGTTAAGACTACCCACTAGACTTTGATATGATGTGATGTCCTCTATGAGTTCACCTTCATGTGAGCTCAATTTGTGATTGACCTCCATTGGAGTACCTACAATCTTACAATCTTGCATCTTGAATTTTGCCAACATGTCCTTAATGTACTTTCTTTGAGTGAGAAACAAACCATGATCTTTGTAGACAACTTCCAAACCTAGGAAGTAGGTAAGTGAACCCAAATCACTTATCTTGAACTCTTCTCTCATCTGATGTTTGATCTTCTTCATACCATCTGCATCATTTCCTATCAATATAATATCATCTACATATACACATAGGTAGATGATCTCAGAATTACTCTTTTTAATAAAGAGTGAAGGATCTGCCTTGCTTGGTTGAAAACCTTTCTCTTGCAAGAATGAAACAAGTCTAAAATTCCAAGCTCTTGGGGCTTGCTTGAGACCATACAATGCTTTGTTAAGTTTACACACATAATCAAGATAAACTTGATTCTCAAAACCAGGTGGTTGTGCCATATATACCTCTTCTGTTATCCAACCATTAAAAAATGCATTCTTTACATCTAGTTGAAGTATCCTCCAATTCTTGGAAGAGGCAATACTAAGCAAAACCCTAATACTAGGCATCTTTGCCACAGGAGAGAAGGTCTCCTCATAATCAATTCCCTGAGTTTGTGCAAAGCCTTTTGCTACAAGCCTTGCCTTATACATGTTAATGGAACCATCAGAATTCTTCTTGAGTTTATAGACCCATCTTGAGCCTATTACCTTCATGGATGAAGTCTTGGGCACCAAATCCCAAGTGTTGTTTTCCTCAAGTGCTTCAATCTCTTCCTTCATTGCATGCTTCCATTCTGTTTTTGCTTTGGCCTCTTCAAATGATGATGGCTCCTCTTGGTTTATGTCCTGTGCTATGTAGATAGAATGTTTAGTTACTAATAGGTGTCAAACCCATACCTTTCTGGTTTTTTCTTTTCCCTCATAGATCTTCTTAGGCCATGATGTGATGATTCTGCCTCATGTCCAAGTTCCTGCAATTTTGCTTTACCTTTAGATTTCCATGCTTTGATCTTTTCCTTCTAAGATTCTTCATCATCCTCCGAGGTGTCTTGTTCTTCAATCTTTGGTTGTTCTCTACCAAGCTTTGGAAAATCTTCTTCAAGATCATATGGTAAATTGATCTTCCTGCATGAATCTTCATATCATGAATTGTTTTCATAAAAAACTACATCTCTGCTTACCAAGAATCCTTTGTTGGTAGGGTTGTATAACTTGTAGCCCTTTTGATTGTTGTCATATCCAATAAATACACACCTTTCTGCCTTTGGATCCATCTTGCCTCTAACCTATGAAGGAACATGAGCAAAAGCAATACATCCAAAAATTTTACATTGATCTAAGCTTGGTCTTCTTCCATTCCAAGCCTCATATGGAGTCATCCCATCAAGGGATTTTGAAGGCAACATGTTAATCAAGTAAGTGGCTGTAGACACAGCCTCAGCCCATAGATAATTAAGCAAATGCTTTTCATTTAACATGGACCGTGCAGCTTCAACAATTGTCATATTCCTCCTTTCTACCACTCCGTTTTTCTTAGGAGTGTACCTTGTAGTTACCTCTCTTTTGATTCCTCTTTCTTGAAGAAAAGAATCAAACTCATGGGAGAAGTATTCTCTCCCTCCATCTGACCTTAGCCTTTTTAGTGATTTACCTATTTGATTCTCCACAAGAGCCAAATATCTTTTGAAACATGAAAAAACTTCATCTTTGTGTTTCATAAAGAATAGGATAGTCCATCTGCTGCAATCATCAATAAAGAAGACATAATACCTTGATCCAGATATTGAAGCTTCCTTGCTAGGTCCCCATACATCTGTATGAACCAACTCCAAGAGATCTCCATGTATATAACCTTTCTTCATAAATGGTAACCTGTGAGACTTTCCAAATTGACATGCACTACACTTATAAATCATATGTTGTTTTGACAAGTTAGGAAGTCCAAGTACACTTTGGTCCCTGCAAATTTGCTTTAATGACCTTTCACCAATATGTGCTAACCTTTTGTGCCATACTTCCAATTCTATGAGTGTCTGACTACCATAATTAAAGAGAGCAATGTTTCTAGTGTCTTGTAATTCAAATGTGAACAATCTAACTATCTTTTCACCTTTTGCAATTCTTCTGAATCCTTGACTTGGATCTTCAACAAATTCTCCTGCTTTTGTGAAACTGACTTGCAACCCTTTCTCTACTATCTGCCCAACACTGATCAAATTCTTTGTAATGGTAGGGACATAGAGTACCTTACTGAGTAGGTTGATGTTTCCATCAGGTGCTTTGACATTTCCTATTTTCTCCACAGGATGTCTTGTATCACCTCTTGTTTGTACCTCATGCTTATTCCTTGGATCTTCTAAATCTGATAGGAGTGCCACATTTCCTGCCACATGTTTTGAACAACCAAAATCTATGTAGAAAACATGCTCATCAGATTTACCTTGTGGCATAGCCATGTTCATGATCAATAAAGAATCCTCTTTGTTTGAGTCTTCTGTGTAGTTATTGAAGTCTCTCCTTCCTTTGTAGCCTCCTTGATAGTTTGAATGATTGTAGTTGTTGTAGTTGCCATGATAATTGTTGAACCTTCCTCTTGAGTAGCCATAACTTCCTCTATTGTATCCTCTGCCTCTTTGATTCCTAGAATTCCTAAAGCAATTTTCAGTTGTATGATTAGTTAATCCACAAATAGAACATGAGTTGGAGTCTTGGGATCTCCCCCTACCTTGTCTACCTCCTCTTTCTCTACCTCTGCCATGTCTTCCTCTACCTACATAGCTTGATATGTACCTGCTTCATCATCCACTTTCTTTGCCTTTCCTTTGTTATCTTTGGACTTTCTTTTATCAGTGTATAAAGCTGAAGATTGATTATCGTTAGAGCTTTCTCCATTTTTGATAAGCTTTGCCTCTTGAGTAAGTAGTTGTCCAATGAGTGTATTGAAATCAGGTACATGCATGTCCATGTACAAATCCATAGCTGTGGTGAATGCTTCCCACTTGTCATCTGCCTTCTAGCCATTGATGTGCCTTTCCTTTGTTATCTTTGGACTTGCTTTTATCAGTGTATAAAGCTGAAGATTTATTACCTTTAGAGCTTTCTCCATTTTTTATAAGCTTTGCCTCTTGAGTAAGTAGTTGTCCAATGAGTGTATTGAAATCACGTACATGCATGTCCATGTACAAATCCATAACTGTGGTGAATGCTTCCCACTTGTCATCTGCCTTCAAGCCATTGATGACCTGCCTTACAATTTTCTCTTCATCTATTACCTCTCCAATGCTTCCCAACTAATCTGCTATGTCCTTGAGTTTTGTGACAAAATCAGTCACATTTTGTTTGGGAGCCTTCTTGAGAGTTGTGAAATCCAGCCATAGTTGATGCTTCCTAGCTTTAGTACTCGAAGAGAAGAAGGCTTCAAGTGCATCCCACACTTCTTGAGATGTCTTACAACTTCTAATGTGAGGCAACAAAAAATCTGAGATAGAGTTGAGGAGATAAGACCTTGCAAGTGCATCCTTGGAGCACCATGTGCTGAATCTTTCTTGCTCTTCTTGTGTTGATTGACTTTTGTTCTTGAAACTTGGCATAACTTCATCTCCAGCCACATAACCATATAAACTTCTACCTTGGAGATAAGCTTCCATTCTTAATGACCAAGCTGAGTAGTTACCTCTGTTCAATTCGTCAATTGATGAAGGAAATCCATCTACCATGTTGTCCAACCTTGCTCTGATACCACTGTGAAGAGATGGATAGGTATGTGCTTGAAGATGAAGAGGTGTTGCAAAATCCTTGATCTACACCAGCCAAATGAACTCCAGGAGTATATGGTGGGCCCTTTTAGCTTGCCAATGGATGTATTAGACACCCTATGTACCTTGGAAGATCACTCTCCAAAATATAGATCAAAACAGATAAGTTGGAGTTAGCTCAGAGGTGAAGAACTTGCTATTTTGGTTCATACACTTGTCCAGTGTTTTGCATATTTCTCTGAGCACAGCCGCAATTAGCTTAATTCCTCTTGGGGAAGTCTAGTTAACTTAAAGAGCTAACTTTCAAGAGTAATCTCATCAAAAATAATGAACCACACACTGAGAATGAGTTTTAACAAGTGATGACATCATCCCAATTTTCACGGCCTGCTACAGTTTGAGACCAGTGAGCAGAAAAATGAACATAAATCCATATTTAAGAATTCAATGATTATGGAGATTTGTATCTTATACTAGACAGTATTCTCAATCTAACAAGCTTTAAATCATTGAATTTGGGTAAGTAGACACTGAGAAACAGCTCTGACAAGATGAGTAAAAAGTCGCGTACCTGATAGAGAAGTGAAAATGAATAGACAGTGTTGACTTCAACTGAACATAACTGAAGATTGCAACATCCAAATGAAATGAAAATTGGTGAGCATATAGTAGACTTATAGAGCTAACTTTATGAAGTTAAGTCACTGAAAATGATGCACTAAGCTCACAGAAACCATCTCTGCAATCTGACTGAGAAAATTGAGAGATATGGCAGTGAGTAGTATACTTCACAAGAACATGGAAATATGAACTCAAATGATAATGAAAATCAAAGTATATTGCTTGTACAATACAATGGACTTACTGATACATATGTGTGCCTTGTAATCACACTTTGATATGGCATAAAGCTCAGCTCTTGGAGGTCTTCACATAGGTCTCTCTAACCACGACTAAAACTGCCATCTATTTATAGTTGAGTTTGGGAGGCTAACTTCCCTCAATCACTCTCCAATCAATCAGTGTCTGACTTGATTCTCTACCTACCACAAATCACGAATTCGTGGCTCCTCTTTCCCTTTTTGATCAACTGGACTCAACCACTTAAGATTCTTTCACTTTTACATTAAGTAAACTCTTCAAAAGTTACAAGAGGTAGTTCACAAGTGAACTTTACATTGTCTTCATTTTAAGGCTTCTTCTATGACTTTGGTGGACTCAAGACAATACTTAGGCTTGTCATAGACTTGCTCCAACACTTACCCATGCTTTAGTAGACTCCTTCACCAAAGCAAATAGTTATTGAGACGCTCAGCACAACAAATAATTCCTGAACTTCTTTATCGAATAAATGAGACCTAAGCATTCCCATTCTCTAGTTGAGTAATTATGTTCTATTGCTGTTAATCTCTGACTAGCATAATAAACTGGGTGGAACTAGCTGCACTCTTCCTTCTGCATAAGGAAACTTCGAATAGCTTTGTTTGAAGCATCCACAAACACATGGAACAACTACTTCTAGTTTGGGGCTTTCAAAATGGGTGTTGTTGCTAACATCTTCCATAATTGCTCAAAGGAAAGTTGGGCTTCGTCTCTCCTCATAAATTTGGCCGGTTGAACATGTGCTCGCTTGTTCAACGGAATGGCAATATGTGCTAGCCCTCGTAGATGTCGGCCATGCCACCAGACGTGCCCCAAGAATCATAAGACCTCCTTTGGATTCTGGGGCACTGGGGTCTTCAATATCACGTTAACTTTATATGGGTCAATTGCAATACCTTTTTCGGAAATAATGTGGCCCAATAATTTTTTGCATTTGACTACAAAAGTAGATATATTCAAATTCAAACAAATATGTACATGTCTGCAAGAATCAAAGCAGGCACATAAATGATCCAAGTGCATGGCCATTGTGCCTAAAACTAAGAAGTCGTCCAAAAAAATGCACATAAACGATGCAAGCTAGGGAGAAAATATTTCTTGCATGCATCGCTCGAAAGTGCCTGGCGCATTTTGCAACCCAAAAGCATAACTCTACATGCAAATACACCCCACTTCATAATAAATGTCATTTTAGCTATGTATGCTTCCACCATTGGAACTTGGTTATATCCACTGAATCCATTGAGAAATGAATACATTTCCCAACCTGCTACCTCATCAAGCATGTTGTCCAAGAACGGCAATGGGAAAGGATCCGGTAAGGTTGCCGCATATAATTTTTTGTAATCAACAAATATCCATAATTGCTTGTTTTTTCCAAAACAATCACAATGGGTGAGACCCATTCCAGATTCTCAATAGGTACAATGTATTGCACTTTGATTAATCTATCCAACTCATGTTTCACCTGCTCTACAAAGTTGGGGCTCATCTTGTATCGTTGCTACATGACTTGGATAGCATCTGCCTTAAGCAAAATGCAGTGATGATACAGCTTCGAATCACGAACTTTCATATCTGCATACGTCCATGCAAAAACATCTTTGTAATGTTGCACTAGAGCTATCAGTGCCATCCAGAATTCCATAGCAAGCTTCGAACAAATTCGGACTTGTTTTGGATCTTCCATAGTACCAAGGTTTACGAATTCCAAAGAATCTTCTTCTACCCAAATTTTCCTATTCTCCATAGGGTATTTTATCATTGGGTTGACAATAAATTCTCATTCAGCTCCAAGGGTTCTGTGCAGACTACGGCCGCCATACTGTCCTAGCCTAGGCTGATGACTAAATTCACATCTACCACTCTAAAAGATAGCAAATCTCTATTTGCTTCTAAAAACTATTTCTCTTCATCATCCTCGAGCCCATCCAACATATGCGGACGCTCTTCTAATATTGGTTTATGATTGAGGAGGCAGTGTTGCTCTTCTTCTAATGGGATGAAAAAATTTGCATGTCCTCTTCTCAATGTGATCATCTTTTCATTCCAGTTTTGTCAAACTTTAGCATTTCATAACCACGGCCGCCCGAACAACAAATTATTATCCTGATTGTACCCCTTAAGCTCTAGCACAAAAAAATGTAATATTGATGTTACTCTAGTTGTCTACAAAAGAATTTGATTACTTTTCTATTATTTTTCTTGTTTGTTGGGTTCTCTCTCTCACTTGTGTAGTATCTTTTGGCTTGATTCTTTGTTTCCTTTTTTTTCTGAGTGTAGCTTTCTTGGTTAGAAGTCCAAGATAAGATATCAAGTAATCACGGGGGAATGATAGAAAGAAATCCAATGCCGCTCTCTCTATATTGAAAGTACTTTCTAACTAATGGTAGGAACTAAATTCAGTAATAAGAGAGATATTATTTTCGCAATGACATTCGATCCGATTAGATACTCTTTATCACTCTTTAATATTGTCCCTATATCCTAGAGTTCACGTTTAACTTGCAAATTATAGCCTCTTTGACCAATCTCTAACACTTTAGCTCCAAAACAGATGGCATATCTCTCGCCTTTCTCATGCTCTTGGCCCATCACCCATCCTATACCTATGAGCTTGTATCGATAGTAACGAAAACCGGGTTATTTTCAGTGCATTCAGCCTTCCTAAGTATTAGAGCTTCTAATAAATCGTTTTAGAGTTTCTTCAACAACTGAGTGTGTATCTTCTTTCCATTGATATTTTTGGCCTTTTTAGTACAATCGTTCTTAACTATTAGAGCTTCTAATAAATCATTTTAGAGTTTCTTCAACAACTGAGTGTGTATCTTCTTTCCATTGATATCTTTAGCCTTTTTCTAGCACTTCATAGAGTGCGCCATCAGCTATATGAGCAAAATGTGGAAGCCACACTACATAGAAAACACATTCTCTAAGATATCTCATAACGTTAGTGAATAAGGAGTAGGTCTCTTTCATATTTTCGACAACATCGACTTACTTTGTGCATGATTTTCTCCCTTTTGGACCACATAGACTCTCTACAAAAAGAACTTCTTTTGGTAGAAAATATTAGATGAACTTCCTCAAGGAGACTAAGAATGGACTCGCAATCATTTCCTATGATCCTTAATAAACTTTCTATAGTTATTCTCATCAAGAGTCACATCTTTCTCTTTCTCCTAATATCCTTTGATTGGAACATCATCAATAAAATCCATGGTCAAGTAGCGTGGAATAAAACCTCTCAATTCATTGTGCATGCCATTCATCATATGTGCCACCAAGTTTGTAGCCCCTTGCAGTAAAGTTCACATGCGCACAAGATCCATTGGCAATATCATAGTTGTTATCTTGACTCTCAAATAATAAATAGAACTAACCATATCTTGAATGCAAGTTTCTAATCGAATATATTATCTTCTTGAAAAATGCCCCCCATATGCATCCATAATTGGGCTATGGCAATATCATAGTTGTTATCTTGACTCTCAAATAATAAATAGAACTAACCATATCTTGAATGCAAGTTTCTAATCGAATATATGATCTTCTTGAAAAATGCCCCCCATATGCATCCATAATTGGGCTAGTTCCCATTGAGCATAGAGATATGCAAGAGAAGGAAATTCAGAACCCTTGAGATCTTGATGCAATTTACTCTACATTTGTGTGTGAGTAGAGCACATAGCCTCATCATTGGTACTCCACTCTTGAGAGAAGGGATCAACTATCTTGGCAGTGTGGGAATCTATTGGCAACCAATCATGGGGTATTCTTCACTTGAACAAGCTAGTGTAGGAAGGTTGAATTCTTAGTGCATCCATACTTTTTGTGATTGCGAATAAAAAAGTAGAGTATTTTTGTACTCGTAGATCTTGTGCCCCTAGGCTGAACATGTTAATATTTTGTAATTATTGGCTTCTTGAGCTATGAATTCTGATAGACTCATGACCTACTGGGTAGGAGTATGATGTATTAACCACTTGCCCAAAAATTCATGGTTGAGGATTACTTCTTTATCCTCCTTTTTATGTTGTGGCTCAACCATCTTGTGCCTGTCATTTCTTGAGTCTAACACTATTGTGGGAATCGAACTCATGACCTATATTCGGCTATGAGTATGATGGGCTAACCACTTGCCCCAAATGCCATGGTTGAGGATTACTTCGTAATTCTTCCACTCAGCATGTGGTTCAACCATCTCCTTCCTATCATTTCTTGAGTTTAACACTCTCTTCCCCTTCAAGAGATCATTGTCCTTAAGGACCAATCCTTGATCTCGCCTTGCATCGATCTCCTCATCCTTGCACTATCTCTTGAACCTTCTTGTTCTCAACCTTTGTCTCTTAAACTCAACCTTGGTATCTTGAATGTTGACTTTTGGCGTCTTGGCCATTTGCCTATGGACTTTCCTTGTTCACAACCTTGGTGTCTTGAGCATTTCTTCTAAACCTCGATGTTTTCAACTTGTTTCTCACTCATGCTAGCTATCTTGCTTCCTCAATCTAGACGATTTCATTGGAAAGTTCACTTTGAGAGCTTTCCAACAGTGCCTTATATGTCTAAATCTGATTATGGACAGGGAGATACATTCCAATCTTTGTTGAGCTCACCTTTGAAAGCAATGCACGTGCCTTCCATCGAAGTTGTCGAAGCCTACTTCCTAGGCTTTGATACCAATTGTGGGAATGGAACTCTCATGATTTATATACCCCTAGGTGTATGATGGGCTATTCACTTGTCCCCATAGCCATCGTTGAGGATTACTTCCTGATCCTCCCTCCTAGGATGTGGCTCAACCATCTTTTGCCTATCATTTGTAGAGTCTAGCATATTCTCTATAATGTAACCATGTATTTTTTTTTCCATTATCATTGTATGCTTGCTGTGTCTAACCTTCTTCTCTTTTAAGCTTTTAAATTGCGACTCGTAGTGCATATTGCAGTTAAAAGAGCACACCACATAGAGCACTAGAACAAGAAATTGATCTATAATATGCAGAGTTGATTGTCGAATGCTGGTGCGACTTGTAATATACTAGGAGATTGGAGTTTAATAAAGAGATCAGTGGAAGCTTACAAGTTTTCTTAAGTATCCCTTTTTTCATCGTCGTCCTATTCATCATCAAGTACTTTAGCGAAAGAATCACGTGAACCCTTTTCTAGCGATTTTCTGGCAGCATCAAAAGTTTTGCGGCAAACTCAAGGAATGAAGGTAATGACATTAAATCCATTTATGTGGTGGTGTGGAGAAGTAAGCTTAGCACTGTCTCACGCCGTTAAGGCAGTTGGTTGAGCCTCTCGCCTCTTGAGGCGGGGGTGAGGGTTCAATCCTTGCTGGTCATATGTAAGAAGTAAGCTTAGCACTGTCTCAGGCCGTTAAGGCAATTGGTTGAGCCTCTCGCCTCTTGAGGCGGGGGTGAGGGTTCAATCCTTGCTGGTCATATGTAAGGGACATGTATAACCTGAAATGATGAAGCATATGGCTGATATACCATTGTTTGACTAGCCCTGCGATAGTTGTGACTGCCGTTCAAACCAGTTTTGTAAACCCCTATTCTTGTGGGATAAGAGGGGTCCCATGGGTACTATGCCCTTCCTTGTATAGTTGCAATTTTAAAATTAAAGCCCGGAGAGTAGGCCTCGGCCGAACCTCCATTTTGAAAAAAAAAAAGTAAGCTTAGCATAACTTGTAAGATACATGCAGCTAAGTTGAAAAGCGAAGCAAAGCAAAGCATCTGGTGTCACCACGAATAAAGCAAATGCCTGAAAGCCTCCTATTTCTACCGCTCCTCCCACGGCACCATAGCTGCCTAGTGATAGCTGAGTGCTCCTCGCTCGCGCGCTCTCTCTCTCTCACACACACACATAGTAGTTTGCCCAAGGTCTTGGGCGCACCCTTATTGATGTGGATACAATGGGCGTACGCAGCTTGGCAGTTAGTGAGAAAAATCCGCTGATCATTCTGCTGGCATCTCTTCCCCTGCACCCAATACTAAAACGCAAACAACTCATCATCATGTTATTCAGGCCTGAGGAGGAGTTGGACGGTCCAGAATAGAGTAGTGCGAGGATGTCGAATCGGTGTTTGTAGCGACTAGTCAAAAAGATACGGGACTCGGCTCAACCCGGGGGGTTTGAAGCTACGGAGGAGTCTTGAAGGGGAGCTGGCACAGCAACAGACGGGAGAGATTAAGGTATATGAGTACTTTGAGATATGGGCGAAGATAGAGTACACGCCAAGGAATCAATTCCACATTGTCCGTCTGGAAGCCCTCGCCACCTACATTTCCCTGAGGCGGCAGTTCAAAAACCTCTCAATTCATTGTGCATGCCATTCATCATATGTGCCACCAAGTTTTCATTGTGCATGCCATTCATCATATGTGCCACTAAGTTTTCATTGTGCATGCCATTCATCATATGTGCCACCAAGTTTGTAGCCCCTTGCAGTAAAGTTCACATGTGCACAAGATAGTTCACATTGTGCACATGTGCACAAGATCCATTGGCAGTATCATAGTTGTTATCTTGACTCTCAAATAATAAATAGAACTAACCATATCTAGAATGCAAGTTTCTAATCGAATATATGATCTTCTTGAAAAATGCCCCCCATATGCATCCATAATTGGGCTAGTTCCCATTGAGCATAGAGATATGCAAGAAAAGGAAATGCACAACCCTTGAGCCCTTGATGCATTTTACTCTACTTTTGTGTGTGAGTAGAGCACATAGCCTCATCATTGGTACTCCACTCTTGAGAGAAGGGATCAACTATCTTGGCAGTATGGGAGTCTATTGGCAACCAATCATGGGGTATTCTTCACTTGAACAAGCTATTGTAGGAAGGTTGAATTCTTAGTGCATCCATATTTCTTGTGATTGCGAATAAAAAAATAGAGTATTTTTGTACTCATAGATCTTGTGCCCGTATGTTGATCATGTGAATATTTTGTAATTATTGGCTTCTTGAGCTATGTATTCTGATAGACTCATGACCTACTGGCTAAGAGTATGATGTATTAACCACTTGCTCAAAAATTCATGGTTGAGGATTACTTCCTTATCCTCCTTTTTACATTGTGGCTCAACCATCTTGTGCCTGTTATTTCTTGACTCTAACATTATTGTGGGAATTGAACTCATGACCTATATTCGGCTATGAGTATGATGGGCTAACCACTTGCCCCAAAAGCCATGGTTGAGGATTACTTCGTAATTCTTCCACTCATCATGTGGTTCAACCATCTCCTTCCTATCATTTCTTGAGTCTAACACTCTCTTCCCCTTAAAGAGATCATTGTCCTTAATGACCAATCCTTGATCTCCCCTTGCATCCATGTCCTCATCCTTGCACTATCTCTTGAACCTTCTTGTTCTCAACCTTTGTCTCTTGAACCTTGTTCTCAACCTTGGTATCTTGAACGTTGACTTTTGGCATCTTGGCCATTTGCCTATGGACCTTCCACATGATCAAGTGGATTAAGCTGCACTTGTTCAAGCACAAGACTCACCTATAAATTTTCTTCTCCATGTTCAGCTCAAGATGGATGTATGATGACCGCTTCAAATGCGAGGCTTATGAGACCCAAATTGAAGACGGACTCCGAGTGGATGGCTATTGCAAATTCAAATCTAAAAAAGACATAAGATTTCCTAACGACGGGAGAGCTCCTTTTTACATTCAAGGAGACGATGAGAATGTTTTTTTTTTATATAAAGGAAGTCCGGCATTAGCCTACTCTCCCAGACTTGAATTAAATAAAGAAAATTACAAGAGAAAGTTACTAGAGCCTACTCTCCCGGACAAGAGAAGACGATGAGAATGTTGAAGATAGATACTATCGAGTGCATAATGATAGGGCTAATGTCGCACTAATGAAAAGAGGCAACTCCTACATTGAAGTGATTGTGAACAAGCGTCCTTTTGTCCCTTGAATGTAACAAAACCTCACCTTTAAAATCTGCACCATGCATGTAACATATTTTGTTATATTCCGGAAACTTATCATTTGTCTTTAGAACATTTCTTTTCCAATAGAGATGAAGGTACATGACTTCCTCATTTAATGTCTAAAGATTTGGTACATGCCACACAATCAATTCAACATTCTCCACTAAGACACCCTCATCCCCTACATGGCCCATAAGAAGCACTTCAAGTAGCATGAGGTTATTTTTTGCAAAACCTGATTCATGGTAGTTAGTGAGGAGAATCCTCATTCAATGTCCGAAGATTTGGTACATGCCACACAATCAATTCAACATTCTCCACTAAGACACCCTCATCACCTACATGGCCCATAAGAAGCACTTCAAATAGCATGAGGCACACACATGGTAGTGGCATGCACGATCTCCTACAATGATGCATGATCTCATACCAGACATATGATCTTTGCCACGAGGCGCTGGATTTTGCTGAGGGAAACTCGAATATGTGGGCACTCCTCTCCTTGTCTTCCCTTTATTTTGTAATGTAAAACCATAATAGAATTTGCAACCTCATTAGTCTTTCTTTGTAGGTTATCCTACCTCTATGATGTCAATACATCCTACCTCTATGATGTCTATCTTATCAACACTTCGATATCATCAAGTAGAGTAAACACCACTTGCTTAAGGAAAAGGCTCGCCTATACTTTTTCTTCTCCATTTTTTACTTGAGATAGATGCACAATGATCGAAACAGACCTAGAGCTTATGAAACCCTAATTAGATTTCAAATTGATGAAATGAATATTGCAAGTTCAAAGCTATGTGAGACATCCAATTTTCTAATTACACCCGCGTTATTCATGATATACAATTTCTTCATGAAAAAGATGAAGGCAAGGACAAAGATGAGGACTTTGACATCTACTTTGAAGGATTTGAAGAGACATTTAATGATGGATATTATGAAGCACATAATTAATTATTTATATTGGGAGTGATGTGTGGGAACACACTACGGACCGACACGAAACGTTTTTCCATATTTAGGATTTTTTCCCCCACTTGTATATAAACTATAACTAGAATGGGTCACTTATCTTAGAACCTTCACTTGGTAATAAATTGACTATTGTCTTGTGTTCCAAGATTCTTCTTGTTCCTTATGTTTTTCATGTGATTCTACAAACCTCCAATTCCCACAATTAGTATCTTCTGGTCACAATACTAGAACTGAACTAAAATTGGTGAGCATACGTGAGGCACTTAAGAGTTCAAAACTTCTCTAGTTTGTGGGGTCCAAATCTTGATTTTAGATCATTTTGGCCTCCACACTATCACAACGATTGTGCAGGAAATTTGTACTTATTGTCTTCTCAAGCTGTGTATTCTCTACAAAGTAAGCATCTCTTCTTTCCCATTATGAATGTGTGTTTTCTATGTCCAATCTTTTAAGCGTTCGAAAGAGCTCTAGAAAAAGACATTGATCTATAATATGAAAGGGCTGATTGTCCAATATAATGCTTGCATGAATTGTACCATAGTGGAGCATTGGAGTTTAAGAGAGAGACCAATGGAAGCTTATAAGTTTTTTTTAGGTATCCCTTTTATCATGATCCTCCTCTGGTTGATAATCAAGAACTTCAGCAAAAGATTCATGAGCGCCCTCAGAGAATTTTTGGCCACATCAAACGTTTTTTGGCAAACTCAAGGAATGAAGTAGGGACATAAAATAAATTCATGTGGAGAGCAAATGAGTAATGCATCAAGATGAGTAATGCATAGTTGTGGCCGTGTGGAGAAGCAAGTGTAGCATAACTTCTAACATACACTTTGCAAGGAAGTTTATAAGCGAACCAAAGCATCTGGTGTCACTCACCATAAGTAAAGCAAATGACTAAAAGCTCCTATTTCTACTACTCCTCCTAGTAGCTACTCCTCCTAGTAGCTCATAGCTTCTCTCTCTCTCTCTATCTATCTCTAACACACACACACTTGGGCTAGCATGAGACGGCTGAGTGTTCTACTTATTATACAAAACTCGATGTGTTTTTTATCATTCCAAATCTATATAAAGGCAACACAAAACCTTCTCCATAGTTGTCATGTTCTCGCTTGTAGTAGTTTTTTTTCTTTTAATATTTATTGTCTACAAAATACTTGATTAGTTTTTCGTTTATACATCTAATGTCCTTGGTTCTTGATTTTCTTATTTTTTTTGGTTCTCTCTCTCTCTCTCGCTCTCTCTGTCTCTCTGTCTTTCTGTCTCTCTCTCTCTCCCTTATTCTATTGGCATTTTCATGGTAGTTAGTGAGGAGAAATCCTTTGATTATTATGTTTGTGTCTCTACCTTTGCACCATATCATAAAATGAAAATTATCCATCATCATTGGCTGTAGGAGACACCATGGCTGCTTCTTTAGATTGTAGTAAGTAGAGGTGCATAGAATATAGATGGAGCCAAGAAAGCACACGAAGAATAGAGCCAGAAGAAGGGCTTCAAGAACTAAAGCATCTAGCATATTTAAGGGAGCGTCCAAAGAACGTTGCATATTCAAGATAGGCGCTAAAATTTTAAGGTTGTTTAATGAAGGTACAAGATGAGCTAGAAGAGTTTGAAAAGCATATGAGAGTAATATATGAAGCTTGAAGATAGTGCAACTACAAATACATGAATACTTTGGAAAATGTGTGACTATTTGGTACATGCCACATAATCAATATGCCATTGTCCACTAAAACACTGGCATTGCCTATATGGACCTTAAGAAGCACTTCAAGCAGCATTAGATTATGTTTGCCAAAGGAAACTCCTAGGTGACTTCAGACATGGAACTCGCATGCATGATCTCCTATAAGGATGCCATGGATATGATATCGGCCCACTACCACCTTATGCTAGATCTTTTCATATTGCTAGATTTTATAGAGGGAAATTCCAATATGTGCAAACTTCTCTCCTTGTTTTCGCTTTATTTGCAAATCTACAAACATAATAGATCTTCCGACCTCATTATTCTTGCTTTAGTTTATTCCATGTCAAGAAATCCTATCTCTACCATTCCTAGCTTACCATCACTTCCATTTCATCAAGTGGATTAAACTCTACTTGGTTAAGGATAAGACTCACCAATAATTTTTCTTCTTCATTTTTAGGTTCAGATGGATGCATGATGTGCTCAATAGACCTAGAGCTTATGAAACCCTAAGTAGATGCCACATGTTAGGAGATGACTATTACAAGATCAAAGCTATATGAGACATCCAATTTCCTAATTACACCCAAGTTACTCATTATATAAACTTAATTCTTCATGAGAAAGATAAAGACTATTACATCGTCTTTCAATCATTTGAAGAGAATTGTAATGATGAATATTATCAAGTGCATAATTGTTGATGTATTTTTTTGGTGATATGCATTACCCCACTTAGGAGCGTGAGTGCACTTTTTCCCCTCCTTAGGAGGTTTTTCCCCCAACTTGTATATACACTTGTAGCCCTAACAAGTCGCTTATCTTAAAACATTCACTTGGTCATAGATTATTTATTGTGTTGTGAGAATCACACAAAAAAGTGGTGACAATACTGCATGCTAGAGTTCAAAACTGCTTCACTCTTTGAGCTCAAAATTTTGATTTCAACTCATTTTGGCCTCCGCACTATCGCAATGAGTGCACATAAAACCTTTTTCTTTTTGTGCCAAACCTATATATAGGTTTCTATTCACCTGTAGAATCCCCTAGAAGTTTGTTACAGGTTGAGCAACGCTTGATAGAGAGTTCGTGTTCACGTTTTTGAGATCTAATAAATTTTCTACATGGGCAATGATGTATTCTTTATGTTGGCTATTGAGGATAAGTTGGATGGTTCTAATTAATTATTGTGGTCATATTTGACTTATCATGTATTGGTAGTAAACACGCCACTCAATATTGTGTAGGGTGTTGAAAAGTTTCCTACTATGCCTACAAATATAGTTATTGAAGGTGACACAAATAGCATTCAAGATGATGATCTTGAATTCCCTAGTCATGCTACAATACCTATTGCACCTTTTTGCAAAAGAGGCAAAGAAGAAAGAGTTGGGATTGTTTCAGAGGGATTCACACCTAAAACAGATTCTACTAATCGTCTTCATCGTGAAGAATGGGTACTTACTATTGTTTGCACATATATGACCCATCTTCTCATTAGCTATGTATGTCTATCGTAGATTCAAATGTTTAGAAATTAGATAGTGGAAAAACCAAACATATTACCTTGTAGCATAGTTTCTTTAGTTCACTTGAACCTGCACCTATAGGGAATACCATCATATGTGCTAACAACTTCTATTATCCGAGGATGGAACTCTGTAAGATAATTTGCACTAATGTCCATGGTAGTTGTTTCATATTGTCAAATTTTTTATATGTGCTAGGGATTAAGAGAAATCTAAAGACCAGCATAAGCCAAGATTGCCTTGGTCGTCAAATTTATTGATGGCAAATGTGCAATTCATGATGTCTCAAATGGTGATGTTATTATTTCTTTTGGCATTTTATTTCATGGGTTGTATAACTCATAGAATAATCAAAATTTATGAAATATTTTGCATGTGGAGTTCAATATTCTCACGCTATCTCAAATGGAAAGCTTTGTTATGCACACTTTGGTCATCTGAATCTAATTTCCCTTCAAAAATCTGAAATGGTGTCCTCCCCGCCCAAACTTGAGGCACTTTATAAACATGTGTGTAAAGGTTTTTCTTTAAGAAAAATTTTAACATTCCTTCTT